>JACBKR010004370.1:0-24199 GCA_014218235.1 Colocasia esculenta | reverse complement strand
ATACGGTAAATTTTATATGATACGTAAATATACATGTTGGAGTGTACTGTGAGTTATTGTGAAATTTCGTAATCTGCCCTAATTATTAGAATTCTTTGAATGTTCGACGACAGAGAGTTTAATCTTGTAAAATCTCGTTTGTGAAATCTGTAGAGAATTTAACTGTCATAAAATTTTTGTACACTGTTTATGAGGTCTAATGCATGATATTAAAATTTAGGAAATTTATAATATCTGTACAGTTTATTAAATTTTCTGAACCGAAAAATAGTGAATATATCTACTCAGTGTAGAATGTTAATAATTCGTGCGAAATTAGTTAAAATCCTATAAATTGACATATAATTAGAACTGTCAGTATTCATGTATATAATAAGTTGTGGGTCCGAACAATGAAAATTTATATCAGTTTGACTATTTTACATTGATAACATGACTGTTAGAATTTTCAGAAATTATGCGTGATTCAAAAAAATGTGGATCTTAGTATGCATGATGGTTAGACTGTGATAGATTTCTGATTAATTTCTATACTAAAATTGATAACAGTAGCGATATATGTGGTTTTATGTTCGATATTGACAAATAATACATGAGTACATGGTTAGTATTTAATTCTGTAAATTTCAGCATGATTAGAATTGTTTTAAAACTTGTTTAATATTGAAGACAGTAGTACCATGCTAGGTAATACTGAAGAATGTAATGTGCGAGCATGAGATGAATGTGTAAAATTGTGCATTAGAAGTGTGTGAAACTTGGTAAAAGTATAAATGTGCCATGGGTGACACTGCTACCTTAGAGTGCTGTGGAACTGTACTGTGGTGAGTCCCCATGGGAAAGTTCAAAGTGTGTGATGTCCCATGGGCATTGGGATTAAATCCTAGAGGCGAACAAGTATCGCTGGTTAGGGTGGAGAGTGCTTCTCCCGGTTCTGCGCAGTAGTAACTAAGATTTATCACTGGAATGCCTAGGTGATAGATATGTGATGTGATTAGTGTGTGTCCTTCTAAAGTGGTTTGGGCTATGTGTCACGGCATTAAGAAATTGTGAAATTATGTTTAAGTGAAAGGAAATGTGTAAATTGTGAGACTGTGTAAACGAATTTGTGAATATTATTTAGAATTCATGCTAGAATAGTCTTTTATGAAATATGCAAGTCCATGTTTAAAATGATCAATAATTAGTATATGAATGGTTGAATGAATTAGTTTAACATATTGAGAGTATGTAGAAAAGCATGTGATAGGCTTAAGTTATGTTGTATAAAAGTAATTCCATGTGTAATATGTGTAGAAATCATGCATAGGTTCTATTTGAACTGATTGTCAAATCTACGCATATTGTATTAGTGTGTAGCATGAGAATATGGATGTTATACGATGCATGTATGTTTAGTGTGTTTGGTGTTACTTGTTGAGTTCTTTTAAACTCATTCTTGCTTCGGCGTACAGGTGCAGCGTTTCTACTTCTCCGAGGAGATCGTTAGGAGCGACTCGGAGCGGGAGTAGGAGATCTTGTTGTGGATTTAGCATTGTACTTTTCCTTACTTCATAGTATGTATTGAAGGCTCTGCGTAGTCTCATGTGGACAATGTATTTATTTATTTTCAGTTATGAAAATTAGTTCTCTTTTCTTTCTATACGGACTGTGAATAGAATGTGGATGATGGAATAAGAATTTCTTTTCAGTTCTTTCAATTCTGTCATGTGTTATATATTTGTGTATGTTTCAGCCTATTGTACTAGTGTGGTAAATGTCCCACTGTGGCGATGCTTTCTATATCGACGTGGGTTGGTAGAACCGTACCGATATAAAGAGGGTCGTTGCAGAGATTGGTATCAGAGCGTCATGCTGAAATTGTACATAATATGCATATACCATCATCTCATTGTATACTAAGTCTGTGTAAATTGTCCACATAGATAAGTAATTAGTTAGAAATTAGATAGTCTAGTTCTAAATTGTGATTAAATCATTTTGCAGGATATGGCTTTGCGTGTAGGCGTGGTGTTCCTGCTCGTTGATGGCGAGCAGAGGAGAGATGAGCCTCGGCGTGAGGATCAGGGTGAGCAGTAGGCCCCTGCACCCCAGGGTCCTGTACTTCCCCCACCGCCACCAGTAGACTATGGAGTGTTCATGCAGGGTTAGTGCAGGCCATGCAAACGCAGGCCCACACTCAGGCTGCACTCCAGGCTCAGTTGGAGGCTCAGGTTAGAATAATAAGATAAAGTGGTCTGTTTTATTAAATGCATGATGTTATGTTATATGTGTTAATTATGTTGCTTGTTGTAGCAGGCTCAAGTGCCAGCTCCCAGGCTCAGGACCATGGTGGACCCTCCATCATGGAAAGTTCAAGAGGATGTCGCCACCCTCTTTTAAGGGGGGGAGCGATCCGTTATTAGCTGAGAGCTGGATGAGGGAGATTGAAAAGATTTTCCGGGCTATTAGGTGCGCTGAGGAGGACAAGGTCACTTTAGCCACCTATATGTTGCAGGTATGTGTAATTAAATTGGATTTATTTCTTTAAGTATAGATTATGTTGGTTAGTTCTTATGGATGGTTTTGGCAGGAGCGAGTTGAGTGTTGTGGTCCTCGTTGTTGCGTACTCGATTCGAGGATGGTGCTGTGGTGGTTGGTTGGATGAGTTCGTAGGCTCTTCCGTGCCAAGTTTGTTCCAGAGCACATCCAGGACAAGATGGAGCAGGAGTTCCTCTCGTTAACTCAGGGCTCCATGACTGTGCTGGAGTACGAGGCCAGGTTTGCCGAGCTATCGAAGTATGCCCCTCATTTGTAGCTGATGAGCGCAGGAAGGCGAAGAAATTCGTGATGGGTCTGAGACCATCGCTGAGGACGAGGTTGGTGGATTTCGACCATCGTACCCTCGAGCAGGCGCTCAGCGCGGCGTGTCGGAAGGAGGGAGAGATGGAGCAGTATCTGGAGGAGAAGAAGGCTTCTCAAAAGAGGCCAGCAGCGCCATTCCAGAGGCAGGATAGGAAGAAAGCGGCTTTCCAGTCACCGCAGCATCCTGTGGCATCGGGCAGTGGTCAGGTACCTTCTCAACGTTCCCCTAATGGTAAGAAGGAGTGTCCTCATTACGGGAGGGCACATGGTGGTATGGAATGTTGGAAGCTGGCGGGGAAGTGCTTGAAGTGCGGGAGCAGTGAGCATAGGATCAAGGATTGTCCGAGGCTTCAGCAGGGAGTCCAGCGTGGACCAGCCCCAGTAGCAGCAGCAGCAGCGCCAGCGACAGGACGACCAGGGAGACCTCGAGCCCCAGCTCGAGTGTTTACATTAGCTCGTGAGGACGCCGAGCAGGCGGATCAGTCACCGAAGGTACGGTTTGTTTTTAGGTGTTCATGCTCGGGTTTTGTTTGATACGAGTGCCACCCACTCGTTCATTTCCGAGCGTTTTGCTAGGCAGTAGCCTTAGAGTCAGGATTAGAGTCTGAAGATTTAGAAGTCCCTTTGTCTGTGCACACACCTGCGGGCACGGTATCGACTAGGGAGTGTATTTCGTCCTTACCGGTGTGCATTGAGGATAGAGTCCTAGAAGGGTGTTCTTCTTGCTAAAGATGAAGGACTATGATGCCATTCTTGGTTTGGATTGGCTAGAAGAGCACTATGCGTTAGTAGATTGTCGTGGGAAGAAGATTGTTTTCCGCATTCCTGGTGAGGATGAATTTCTCATCCTTTGCCGAGGAACTTGGCAGGGAAGTTTGTCATCTCGGCCATGAGGGCGATGAGAATGGTAAACAAGGGTGTGACGCTTTTCTTGCCAGCGTGGTTTTTAGTACCCAAGGCTGATGAGTCACTTACTCTTGCAGAGATAGATGTAGTGCAGGATTTTCCAGAAGTCTTTCTGATGATTTATCTAAATTGCCACCGGCTAGAGAGATAGAGTTCACTCTAGAGTTGCTTCCAGGCACCTCTCCTATCTCGAAGGCACCTTATCGGATGGCACTTGCGGAATTAGCTGAGGTAAGGAGGCAGTTGCATATTGTTAGATAAGGGATTTATTCGTCCTAGCATTTCCCCTTGGGGCGCACCTGTCTTATTCGTGAAGAAGAAAGATGGATCACTTAGGTTATGCATCGATTATAGGAAGCTGAACCAAGTGACGGTGAAGAACAGGTATCCCTTACCTCGGATGATGATTTATTTGACCAACTGCAAGATGCATCAGTCTTTTCTAAGATTGATCTGTGGTCTGGTTATCATCAGTTGAGGATTAGGAGTGAGGATGTATCCAACACGGCTTTAAGAACCCGTTATGGACATTATGAGTTTTGGTCTTCCTTTTGGTCTAACCAACGCCCCTGCAGCGTTCATGGATCTCATGAACAGGGTGTTTAGACCATATTTAGATAGTTTGTGGTAGTTTTCATTGATGACATGTTGGTCTATTCTCGGATGAGGCCACACACCGTCAGCATTTGAGGGTAGTGTTAGAGGTTCTCCGTGAGCACAAGCTGTATGCAAAATTCAGCAAGTGCGATTTTTGGTTGCGTGAGGTTCATTTCCTTGGGCATGTTATCTCCGTGCTGGTGTAGCAGTGGATCCAGCGAAAGTCCAAGGTTATGGATTGGGAGATTCCAAGACTCCTTCGGAGATTCGGAGTTTTCTTGGTTTGGCGGGCTATTATCGGCGATTTATTGAAGGATTTTCATCCTCGCCGCACCATGACTCAGCTAACCAGGAAGGGAGTGAAGTTTGTCTGGTCTGAGGGAGTGTGTGAGTAGTTTTCAATTATTGAAGACTAAACTCACATCGGCTCCTGTGTTAGTTTTATCGAGCGGTGTAGAGGATTTTGCTATCTACACAGATGCATCTCGGATTGGCCTTGGCTGTGTATTGATGCAGCAAGGAAGGGTAGTAGCCTATGCTTCTCGTCAATTAAAGGAGCATGAGCGAAAACTATCCGACTCATGATTTGGAACTTGCGGCAGTGGTGCATGCACTGAAGATCTGGAGACACTATCTTTATGGTGTCAGATTTGAGGTGTTCACTGACCACAGAGCTTAAAGTATCTTTCTCCCAAAAGGAATTAAACCTTAGGCAGAGAAGATGGATTGAGTTCCTGAAGGACTATGACTTCGACATCCGATCCAGTATCATCCTGGAAAGGTGAATGTCGTAGCAGATGCCCTTAGTAGAAAGAGGTCGTCTCTCCAGCAGGATTGGAAGATGTTGGAGGATGCAGCTTGTGCGATGACTGAGTTGGAGCCATCATTGTGCCAGGATTTTGTAGCTCAGTTGTCCATTAGATCTTCGGTGTTGGATGAGGTGATCGAGCATCAGAAAGCCGACCCTAGACTCTAGAGTTAGTTGGCAAGGCGGGTATTGCTCATGATGAGGATGGTGTGATTAGATTCCATCACGTGTCTGTGTTCCGGGTGTTGTAGATGTTCGTGAGCAGGTTTTAACAGAGGCTCATAGGTCGAGATTTCTCTATTCATCCGGGTAACACTAAGATGTACCAGGATTTGAAGAGATCTTTTGGTGGTCTGGCATGAAGAAGGATGTAGCTGAGTTTGTGTCTAGATGTCTAGTGTGCCAGCAAGTGAAGGCCGAGCGGCAGCGACCATCTGTCTTATGCAGAAGATGGAGATCCCAGTATGGAAGTGGGAAGCTGTCACTATGGATTTCGTTACGGGTTTGCCTCGATCTAGACGGGGTAATGACTCGATTTGGGTAGTTGTATAGATTCTCGAAGACTGCGCATTTCTTGTCCATGAAGAAGAAGCAGTCAGTAGAGAGTTTAGCTAGACTATATGTAGTAGTATTATTAGATTGCATGGGGTACCAAAGTCGATCATTTCGGATCGAGATCCGAGATTTACTTCGAGGCTGTGGAAGGGTCTTCAGGATGCATTAGGTTCGGAGCTAAAGCTCAGTTCGGCGTTCATCCCCAGACAGATGGACAGTCCGAGAGGACTATCCAGACACTCGAGGATATGTTGAGGGCGTGTGTGTGGATTGGAAAGATGATTGGGAGCGTCATTTACCTCTTGTGGAGTTCGCATATAACAACAGTTTTCATGCGAGCATTGGCATGGCTCCATTCGAGGCTTTGTATGGTAGGCCGTGCAGATCTCCTTTTGTGTTGGGAGGAGACCGGTGATAGGCAGTTAATCGGTCCGGAGTTAGTTCCAGAGACTTCGGATAAGGTCCAGTTATTAGGAAGAGGCTTGTTGCGGCACAGGATAGGCAGAAGAGTTATTCCGACAACAGGAGGAAGGATTTGGAGTTCAAGGTAGGTGCATGTCTTTTTGAAGATTTCGCCTACGCGCGGTGTAGTTAGATTTGGCAGGCATAGTAAGTTGAGCCCTAGATTCATTGGCCCGTATGAGATTCTCCGACGATTGGGCAACGTGGCATATGAGCTAGCTTTACCTCCAGCATTGGCTAGTGTTCATCCTGTTTTTCACGTATCTATGCTCAGGAAGTATGTCCGAGATCCGTCTCATGTTATTAGCCACGAGCCAGTGGAGATCCAGCCAGATCTTTCTTATGTGGAGCAACCAGTAGCTATTTGATCGGAAGGTTCAGCATCTCCGGAACAAGAGCATTGCGTCAGTAAAGGTCTTATGGCGTAACTTCTCGCGAGAGGAGGCTACTGGGAGTTTGAGGATGCAATGAAGAAGAAGTATCCTCAGTTGTTTGAGTAGTGTCAGTCTAACTTCGAGGACGAAGTTTCTTTAAGGGGGAGAGGGTGTAAGCCCTTGATTTTCACCTTGCTTGCTTAAGTATATATACATATAAGTGTATACTATTGATGTATAGATTATTGTGCATAGTATTTATTTATACGAATTATATGAAAGTATTATTGTATGTACATATTGTATAAGTATATATATATATATATATATATATATATATATATATATATATATATATATATATATATGTTTGTGGTGTGGTTTGTAGATTCTGCATATTTTAAGTGTGTTTGTCGACCAGTCGGCGTCAACATCAGCTGACGTTGACTAGTAATAGGCGGCAATATCGATGGACGCCCACTCTGATTAGGCGACCAGAGATGTGGACGTCAATATCCCAGACCAGTTACGCTTCCAGATCCGGAAACGCCTCCGGAAACTTCGCCATCTGTTTTAGAAACCGTCCCCAACGGCTCTATGACTTACCCCTTACGCATGTCTGGCCCTCAACCCTTTATATTGTCTAGTTTCCGGCCAGATCTATCCTTTTGACTCTTGGGTCAAAAACCTAGCTTTTCTGTGCGAAACTCAACTTGAACCTGGGAGATCCGACTTCGGGAGGCTTCACCTGGTGATCTGCATCGACTGGTGACAACTCTGATCATCTGGGAACGACTTCCCCACGCTGGTGTGCAGTGAAGATCAACAGAGAACCAGATAAAGAGAGATTTGAAGACTCTTTGGCACAGGCGAGGAGGGCTTCCTTCCGGCTTAAATCGTTGCTTGTGGATTTTACAAGAGGCAAGTACCCCACCCACATCAACCCTACATGTGTCTAGTATGTCCCAGGAATTTTACGGATTTTTCTCGTGTCCTGGAACCCCCCATTCAAGTGATCTGTTAGCGTTCAGTCTGTGTTTATGCAGACATGATATTAACGGCAGGATCCCTTGCCGCTAATATCATATGTTGGCGGCATCATATATTGCCGTTAACCTTATAGACGGCTACCCCCATGCCGTCAAGTTCATCAGACTGCAACAGTGTGCAGGTCTGCCTTTCTATAAGCTAATTTTCGAGATTCTCCGCATGAGGATATACGGTAAATTTTATATGATACGTAAATATACATGTTGGAGTGTACTGTGAGTTATTGTGAAATTTCGTAATCTGCCCTAATTATTAGAATTCTTTGAATGTTCGACCGATAGAGTTTTAATCTTGTAAAATCTCGTTTGTGAAATCTGTATAGAATTTAACTGTCATAAATTTTTGTACACTGTTATGAGGTCTAATGCATGATATTAAAATTTAGGAAATTTATAATATCTGTACAGTTTATTAAATTTTTTGAACCGAAAAATAGTGAATATATCTACTCAGTGTAGAAATGTTAATAATCGTGCGAAATTAGTTAAAATCCTATAAATTGACATATAATTAGAACTGTTAGTATTCATGTATATAATAAGTTGTGGGTCTGAACAATGAAAATTTATATCAGTTTGACTATTTTTACATTGATAACATGACTGTTAGAATTTTCAGAAATTATGCGTGATTCAGAAAAATGTGGATCTTGGTATGCATGATGGTTAGACTGTGATAGATTTCTGATAAATTTCTATACTGAATTGATAATAGTAGCGATATATGGGTTTGATGTTCGATATTGACAATAATACATGAGTACATGGTTAGTATTTAATTCTGTAAATTTCAGCATGATTAGACTTGTTTTAAAACTTGTTTAATACTGAAGACAGTAGTACCATGCTAGGTAATACTGAAGAATGTAAATGTGCGAGCATGAGATGAATGTGTAAAAATTGTGCATTTAGAAGTGTGTTGAAACTTGGTAAAATGTATAAATGTGCCAATGGGTGACACTGCTACCTTAGAGGGCTGTGGAACTGTACTGTGGTAAAGTCCCCACGGGAAAGTTCAAAGTGTGTGATGTCCCATGGGCATTGGGATTAAATCCTGGAGGCGAACAAGTATCGCTGGTTAGGGTGGAGAGTGCTTCTCCCGGTTCTGCGCAGTAACTAAGATTTATCACTGGAATGCCTAGGTGATAGATATGTGATGTGATTAGTGTGTGTCCTTCTAAAGTGGTTTGGGCTATGTGTCACGGCATTAAGAATTGTGTGAAATTATGTTTAAGTGAAAGGAAATGTGTAAATTGTGAGACTGTGTAAACGAATATGTGAATATTATTTAGAATTCATGCTAGAATAGTCTTTTATGAAATATGCAAGTCCATGTTTAAAATGATCAATAATTAGTATATGAATGGTTGAATGAAATTTAGTTTAACATATTGAGAGTATGTAGAAAGCATGTGATAGGCTTAAGTTATGTTGTATAAAAGTAATTCCATGTGTAATATGTGTAGAAATCATGCATAGGTTTCTATTTGAATTGATTGTCAAATCTACGCATTATGTATTAGTTGTGTAGCATGAGAATATGGATGTTATACGATGCATGTATGTTTAGTGTGTTTGGTGTTACTTGTTGAGTTCTTTTGAACTCATTCTTGCTTCGGCGTACAGGTAAAGACGTTTCTACTTCTTCCGAGGAGATCGTTAGGAGCGACTCGGAGCGGGAGTAGGAGATCTTGTTATGGATTTAGCATTGTACTTTTCCTTATTTCATAGTATGTATTGAAGACTCTGCGTAGTCTTATGTGGACAATGTATTTATTTTTTTTTCAGTTATGAAAAGTTAGTTCTCTTTTCTTCTATACGGACTGTGAATAGAATGTGGATGATGGAATAAGAATTTCTTTTCAGTTCTTTCAATTCCGCTGTCATGTGTATATATTTGTGTATGTTTCAGCCTATTGTACTAGTGTTGGGTAAATTTCCCACTGTGGCGATGCTTTCTATATCGACGTGGGTTGGTAGAACCGTACCGATATAAAGAGGGTCGTTGCACCTTTGCTCTCCCTGATCTTTAAAAGATACTCAGTAGATCTGTCAGGAGAAATATCTATTGGAATTAAAGAGAAGATTGGGATCACTACTTTGAGAAGGGGTCACTACTCCTTGGTCAACAAAAAGCAAAATCTTTGGATGAAAGATTCAGTGCCTGATTGTGATCATGAGTTTATCCTGATGAACCTTATATTGCTTCAATCTCTCAAGAAGTTCAACAAGAGTTAGAGCCTCTAGAACCAGTTAGAACTGAAGCTCCAATTCAGACTCAAGATCAAGTTCATGTTTCCTCATCACTTCCTAAACCAGATGCTCATGAGGAAACCATTAATGAAGTACTAAGAGATATAAGAGGAAAAGGAATAGCAACTGATGATATTCCTGTAGATACAGATTTTGAAGAAAGAGAGCATCACTTCTCCTTCTCATTTTGAGACCCGGCCAAGGTCTCAGGGGGAGAATAGCAACAGTCTTCACACCATTATGGATTTATTGGGCAAACAACAAGAAATCTTTCAGTTCTTCAAATGCAGATTGAATTTATTGAAGTCAAGTTTGGTAGTCTGTCTGATGAGGTTAAGAAAATGAAGGATTTATTGCTCTAGTTAGTGTGCCAGCAGGGCATCTCTCAGCCATCAGGGCCCTCATCCTCTCAGCAGCAGGAAGAACATGTTCAGCTCAAGAGCCTCAAGCACCTGAAAACCCAACTCAAGAACAGCAGTCCACAGAAGATCTATCTCAGCCAGCTGTGCAGCAATCTGAGAAAAAAATCTGATCAAGAGCCAGTACTTGATCAATCTAAGGAGCCTGAGACACAGCCAAATCGGCAGAATTTAGAGGAGCAGCCTCCTGAGGAGCAGAAAGATTTAGAGCCTGAGGCACAATTAGATTTAGTGGTACTTGAACCAGCAGTGGAGCACCAGCAACAGTCTGTATTAGAAGAGTAGTCAGTGGCTGTGGGAGCAGTAGAGGCTTCCCAGCCCAGGTAGGTTTCCCAGATGGAATCTATGGCTAAGAGACCCTTGGAGTCCACTCCTAATTTGCAAACCTTCAAGAGGAAAGTGAAGCACAGACTAGTCAAACATGGTGATCCAGTCTTCCCTCCTCCTCCTTCTAGGCCAACTCATCCTACTCCAGCTCCATCTGTTAAGCCTCCTCCTAAGACAACAAGATCAGCACCAGCTAAATCTCAACCCTCTGCACCCACAGCACCCACCACTGAAACCCCTTCACAGTCTACTTCTTCGGATCCTCCTCCACTTGAAGCTATTCCTATGGATCCATTTTATCAAGATATCAAATTCTCCATCTATCCCACCAAGTATCAATTCAAGCCTCCCAAAGCAACTTCTCTACATCTTTCCACTCAACCCCCTCATTACTTTTCTTGTCTTCCTACAACCTCCAAAACAGATTCCAAGAAAACACTCTTCATCTAGCTGAAATACTTCCTAGTATCCAGCTTTCTTCCGCTAGTGGACCCAACTTGGGAGACAGTCCTTCAAAACTCCTTCCACCATTTTGGTATAGTTTTGTCAATCACTCTGAACAAAATTTTTTTTTTGGAACTATATAGTTATAAACAATTTCTGTTATGATTTTTAGCTCTTTGTTATGTAATTTCTGACTTTCTATTATGATTTCTTAAATGAATGCAATTTCCGACTAAATACCATATCTTATGATGGAATCCTTTCTGTTAATGCCACAAAGGGGGAGAGATATTAGTCAAGAAAAAGAAGCATATGCATATTCATATTTCAAATATTTGCCTTTTTTTTCACTATCTATTTAAAGATTTTTGTCATTAACAAAAATGGGGAGAATTGTTGAGCAACTACCCTAAGGAATTAAGTGAGAAACAACAACTTAGTTCTCATAATGATTTCATAAGTGAGAAACAACGTTTTAGCTCTCACATCGATTTCATAAGTGAGAACAACGATTTGCTCTCATATCGATTTGGTTCTCATAACGATTTCATAAGTGAGAACAACGATTTGCTCTCATATCGATTTGGTTCTCATAACGATTCGATAGAGTGCCATAACGATTTGGTTGCCACATCGACTCAATAAGTTGAACATCGATTTGCCCATCGATTTGCCTATCTTATAATAACGATTTACTTTCACTTAAACATCATTTTTGTCCAAACATCGACTTCTTGTAAACATCGATTTCCTTTATATTCAGATGTTTCAAATATGTTTGGCGCCTAATGAATGTTGAGCAACTACCCCAAGGAATTTAATATTTTCTTAAATTAATATATCTGTTGTTTTGATATGACAAAACTCTTGAAATAGACCTTTTACAAAGCAAATATATTAGTTACATATCACAAAAATCATACAGATATATTACAGGACTATACCTCCATCTCAGAAATTTTTCTAAGTCCACAGCTCTCTCTATGTCCTACTGTTGACTTCGACTGCTAACTTCGACTCCTTTAGAAACGAAGTCAAATAGACTTGAATATTTTCTAAGTCCACAACTTTATATGTAATTCGACTGATGACTCCGACTGGTACAGTCGAATGCCTTACAAAATCTAATACTTGATTCGACTGTCATCTTGAACTGCCATAGTCGAATGCTTCTTAAAAGTTAAACTCTTGATTCGACTGTCATCTTCAACTACCACAGTCGAATGCCTTAGAAATCGATCTATATAGTATTCGACTGCTATAGTCGAATAGCCTTTTTTTTAGAAGTCGAATTACCTTGTTAGAGTCGAATCACTTCTACTCCTTCAGTCGAATTGTATGTTCTTATGTATTCGACTTCACTGTTAATTCTGTACTTAATACATTTTCTGATCTGTTTTAGGCTTAACACCTACTGTAAGCTTATCTCCTAATCTTTTCACATCCTTTTTAATGGATCTTTTATATCTTATTAATCCATCAGAAATATCATTATTTTATTATATTTCTCTGACAGGACAGGACATATTGTACTTAAAATATTCATCTAAATCCTGTGCAAACTATTTCTGAAATATTTTTGATCTGAGCCTCATGGTCTTCACATCTTTGCTCCGGATTTTCATGGATACAATAGACACAGTGCATTTATGTATTCTCAGGCGCATGGCATCTGACATGTCTCACCTACCACTGACAGACCCATACTTTGCCTTTTTAGCATATCTGTCTGTCTACTTCTCCTTCTTTCTGAAAGCTTGTGCATACGAGGTTTCCATACCTTTGTGTGACGGCCCTCATTATACCGGTACGGTTATACCAACCCACGTCGGTATAGTAAGAGTCCTCACAGTGGGACATTTACCCAAACGATACTAATAGCTGAGATACACGCGAATATACGAACAGAGTAGCGGAAGAAAAAGACAACTGTCTTCATTCATTCATCATCCACATTTAACATACATGAAGTTTGCAATTAACAATAAGGAACTAAAAGTTCACATAATCTAAATTGCTGAAATAAAAATACTTAATGTCCACATTTATACATTCTTTTCGTGATACTCTAATACCATGTTCAAATTACATACTATGAAATACACAAGTCACAAAGAAGCTCCAAAGTCTAATCTCCGCGCTCGGAGTCCGTCTCCACTGTCTCCTCCAACGGTGCCACGTCACCAACTACACCTGTACGCCGAAGCAAGGAGTGAGTCCAAAGACTCAGCAAGTAACACTACTCATAATATACACGTATAAGTCATAGTGGTTTCTACATGCACATTCAAAATTTTCAACACATAACATGCTAGTCATTAAAGTTTCAACCTATCATGAAAGTTTTACAAATTTATACATGGATTATGCTTTCAGATTTCTAAGAATAAACTTTACCTATCACATGCTCTCTATTCAATTTACTCATGAATTTTGTCTTTAAAGGACCAAGACATAAGAGCTACCAACATGAACATTGTGCACATATGAGAGGAAACAACTAGCATGAGTTTTACGTGTTCTTAAGCACATACATAGACATCTTCACATGCTTTAAGTTGCTGGTTTCACATGGTTTAATGGATGTAAACCTACACATGATAACTACCATGTTGCTTAAAACATATCATGTGAACAACCAATCACATTATTGTGTACCCGTGCTCATCAATTATCCCTAACATGGATTCTAGACATTTTTGCACATACAAGCATGATGATAACAACATAAGATTCTGATTTCACATGTTTCAGATTTGTCTCACGTGGATTTCAATATCATATCCTCACATTTAGAATTTCACATTTTCTTTACACAAGTTTCTTCTTTCACATGGTTACACTTTACACATACACATTCACATTGTTCACTTACACATTTACACATGAACACATACACATTCACATTCACATTACACATTTTAGGTGCCGTGACACATAGTCCAAACCACCAAAGAAGGACATATACACATCACATTACACATAGACGCCATCTAGGCAATTCAATGGCGACTCTTGGACTGCGCAGATCGGGAGAACAAGTCTCCACCCTAACCAGTGGTACTTGTCCACCTCCAGGATTTCCCCCTAATGCCCTTAGGGTCACTTACACATTGAACTTTCTCAGGGGGACTTTTCCCTGATACAGTTCCACTGCCCTCTATGGAAGCAATGTCACACTTGGCACAATTTTCACATTTTACCGATTTTTACACATGTTTACACATATCACTTTTCATCTCATTCACTTTCTCACTCACATACACATCTTTGTTTTTCCTAACATGGCACTACAGATTTCAGGAGCTTAACATACAGAAATTTCACCATTCAAGTTAAGTTTAAGCAATATCTAATCACATTACAAGAACATACATAGATTATTGCCTTTCACATGAAAAATACATAACTTCTTATATACTGGTCCAAATGACCAAAATTTTTAACCACATGCTAATTTCGGGTTCAAAGTCATACACTCAAATTTTCAGATTTTTCTGAGCTAAATGGGATTTACAGTAATAAAACACCTATTTAGCATGTCATTCACAATTTAGTTAACAAGGGGTTTAACACATCATGCAATTTAACCACTTACTGTTTTAAACAGAGATTACTAGCATTACATGATTTGAGATTTCAGAATTTACCCTAAATCATACAATTGTAGATCGATCACCACAAATCATTTTTACATGTCTTTCTATTTACCGAACTGAATTTATTTGTAACTCATGCAAGCATGGACAAATTATCAAAATTGAGAATACATATACTGATCCACTAATCTTCATGCTCTGAAAAAACTAAGGCATTCAGACTAATCCAAATCATGAACATGGATTGGCAAGATTTTCAACAATTCATGCTTACACATTCACGGTATAGAATTTCCTACATTCACCATCACACATCACACTCATCCACACACCACATCTAACAATATACATAGTGTATAGGGTTACCATATATCCTCATCACGGAAACCATACCGAAAATAGTGTATAGGCAGGGCAGAACAGGTCACTGTTCTGTCCAGAGGAACTTGGCGGCGGTCTCTGGCCGCTGACTCAGGGTCAGCGGCATGGTCGATGGACGCCAAGCATGATATCTGCGTCCATTGACCTTGCCGTCAATGCAGGTCTGTGCAGAAACACAGACCCGAGCTCTCAAGTTTGGGTGAATGGGAGGGTCTAGGACTCGAGGGAAAATCCATAAAAATAATAGAAACGACCTAGACACATACGGGGTGTCACGCCCCAACGGGGAATATCGGAGCGCGAAGGCAGTTGCAAGAAAAGGTATAGAGCAAATACTAGACATCAAACCATTGCACATTGAATAATACTAAATCAAATCTTTCTCATTAATAACTTTTCAAATGTCTAGTTACAACCACTAATATCAGAGCCAATCCATAGGGCCCAATTACATTTCAATAAAAGGAAATAACTGACTACAACTCTAAGATAACATAATGACTCGAGGGTACTCCTAGCTTCACTCTTGGTCATTCCCTTCCTCGTGAGTGTATGTGTCATCCTCGGTCTCACCTGAGAACACAACATCAAATAACGTAGGGTGAGCGATAACGCCCGTAGGACTTAAATCTCAGGCTCAAGCAGGCTTTAAATAATTAACGCATTTAGTGGCAGAGTATCTAAAGATAGCAGGTACAAGAGAGTCAAATATAGCAAGAGATTGAAGGATCGAGATTAATGTATGGAAAAGATCTAGAAGGGGGGGGGATGATAGATCTTAGCCACTTTTGCGGAAGCTTAAGTAATTTGAAAATTATCTAGAATCAGAGGTAATATTATCAGTGAAAAACTACAGATCTGATTAGATTTGAGTGAGTTGAAAAACTTAGATGAGTAACAAGTTGATTAAGTGAATTAAAAACGAATCCTATGCAAGCATCTAACGGATGAATCAATCAAACCACAGAAGACAAATGCACAGGGATTTTTAGGTGGTTCGGAAATCACCCATGTGATTCCTACATCCACCCCTCACAACCTGTGAGGCTTCACTAACACAACTGGGTTACACACCCAAAGGAGCCTGACAACTCCAACACTGGAGAGCTTACAACTCACACCACTTCTAGAGCAAGACTACTCTAGAAACACACTGAGCAAGACTGCTCAAACCAACCTTGAGCTTAACAACTCAAACTGAGCTCGACGGCTCACCACAACCTGAGCACAATGCTCACACTTAAACTTGCTAGACACCAACTTAAGACTAAGATCCTCTAGCAACAGATCTAGTCGAAATTTGAGAACTCTAAAGAGAGTTATGCAGAAGCACTTGCATAATCTCAAGAGATATCTAAGAAGAACAGAAGAAAAGTTAAATTGAATTGAAAGACTTCGTTCTTCAGTGTACTCCCTTGTAGAGACTTGAATTGGGAAGAAGCATGTGAAGCTGGAAGTCCAGGTCGATGCTCTGCAATCTGAGAAGATGGATCTTCCTCGAGTTCTTCACCAAAGAAGTCTTCTACAGGATCTGCCTCCTGGGAATGCTTCAGAGGAATCTTCAGGAATCAAATTCCAATTCCCACACCTTGAATTGGTGGGACTTGGTCTTCTAGAAGCAATTGGAGAGCAGAGGAAGGAGACACGAGCTCTTCTGGCCGCCAGGAGCTTCTTGGAGGCGCTGAGAGAGTTGGGTCTGTTGTCCTATGTGAAGGCAAGCCAAAAAGAACCTTTTATACCCTTAGGATTCCAAAGATACCCTTTTGGGGTACAAGGGCACGCTTTCCTAGGAAGATTCTGATCGCCCTAGAAGGACACGTGGCAGCCATCAACTTTAGGATGAAAAGTTTCCGTTGTGTGTCGACCTGCCCTGGTGGTAGTGTCGACACACTGTCCCAAATATGGAAACTGCTGTTCTGGGAAGAAGCTCCCGTGTCGACCTGCTCTTGAGTGTGTCGACCTGCTGTCCCAATTCCTCAAACTGGCTGTTCTGGGAACTGGGTCTAGTGTCGACCTGCCCTGGGAGTGTGTCGACCTGGGTAGGCTTGATCTCTGGAAAACTGCCACTCGTGTCGACACACTCTTGACATGTGTCGACACAGTCTCAACATTTTTACACATTTTGCCTTTGAATCTGTGTTGATGTGTCGACACCATTGATGGGTGTGTCGACACATCTTTTGCATAAAAATGTTTGTACCTGAAAAATAAACACATATATCATTAGTTAAATGATTTATCATGACCATAAATGATAAATGTGGTTTGAAAAATACTTTTTGAACATGAATTTCAGGTATGATGTTTTTGACATGTTTCAATTAAATTGCTTTAAGAACACTTCTTGTCATCATCAAAATAGGAGGGAAATGATATGAATTATGCATTCAACCCAACAATCTCCCCCTTTTTGATGATGGCAACATTAAATCCATTTTTCAATGTGGTTTTGATGAAGTGTGATTTTAAGCAATTTTGATTGTTTAAATTTTTGTTTTCCTTTTTGTTCATACTTGTCAAGGTCCTTTTGATATTGTTCAGTAACAATTGATGATTTGTTTGTGAGATACAGTGTTACTTGAAATTAGAAATTTTGTGCACACAAGTCAAACAATTGGACAAGTATTCAAACACAAAGACAAAGATTTGTATTCACAATCACAATACTTTGCATTGAAGCCAAAACAACCATTTCATTTCATTCAAAACATCATTACATCAAAATATTACATTCTCCCCCTTTGACATTATCAAAACAAAGGTACATTAGGTAGAAGATGAAGGAGGAGGAATTGGAGCAAGAAGAATCTCAATGTCTGACAATCTTTTGTCCATTGACTTCATGCTTGACTTGATGTTTTCATGGATAGTTGTCAGCCTAGTGTGAAGATAATGCTCCATTCTATCAGAATGCTCTATCAAGGTGCTTTGAGTTCTTTTCAATTCTTCTGAAACAGGTTGAGAACTTGACGAAGATCCATCTGACCAGCCAGGCCTTGAATTTATCTTCACTTCCTTGTGCAAGGTTGAGATCTCTTTACCAAGGTGTTCATTGAAATTTTTCATGCTTTCCAACTCATCAGCTAGATGAGCAAGCTGAGAGAGAGTGCTGTAGAGTTGAAGACATCTGCTTGGAATTTGCCAAAATCCCTGAAGTACAACTTCCAGCTTATCTTGATGCTCTTTCAGCTCAATATAGGAATCTCCCAGAGTGCCTATGAGTCTGTTGAATCTCTGTGCTGCATGATCTGAGGCTTCCTTCTGCTCAATAAATTTAGCTGACATTGAATTCTCTAGCCTTTGAACTCTCAACTCAAATTTGTCTGACATGGTTTGAATAGTGGAGTTCAATGTATCAAATTTATCATTGAGAAAAGAGAGTAATTCTGGTGGAATTGAGGACCCACCAGAAGAAGTAGATGATTGGAATGTAGAGGTGAAATGTGGAGGTTGAAAAGTATGTGGCATGGAAGAGGAAGGGTCTGCTTGAGGTGGAATATGAGTTTCAAGCTGAATGCCATCTTCAGGAAGGATATGAGGCTGGTCCTCATCCATTAGAGGCTGATCCTCTGGCATTTGAATTGGATCCTCTTCAACTTGAGGCTGTTCCTCATGATGTAGATCTCCTTGAGCTGGAGGCTGTGCCTCTTGTGCTTGGTGCTGATCTTCTTCAACCTGAGGCTGGTCCTCCTGGGCTTGAGGAGCCTCAACCACAATTGGCCCTCTTTTAATCTGATTTCCCTCCAATCTAAATCCCATAAACTTTTGAATGTTCTTAAAAGTGTAGATGTTTGACTTGGGAATGGATTGGGACTTCTCATTGTCCAAGGGCACACCAAAGTGCTTGAACACTGAGGTCAGATGTGCTCCATAAGGAAGAGATCTCTTGAGGTCTTTTCTTGTAGTTTCAGAAATGATTTGATAAAGAATCACATGGAGGTTAATCTTGATGTCTTTGACCATGCAATAGAGGATGAACCTCTGGATGTCTGTCAATCTATCCCTCCCACCACCTTGAGGGGTAATTATGGTTGTCAAGATGTGGTGATTACCCTTAACACAGGTGGAAATGTATTGGCATTAAACCTGGTTACATAGGTTTGTTTGGGATCAGATGGATCTGCAGGATGGCCTGTCAAGATTGAATAGGCTTCATGTAAATCAAATTCAAATTCATGGTAGTCAGCCCCCTCATCTGGCACTTTGAAAATGGAGGCAGCTACTGCAGTTGGCATGTCTATATCTATTCCCTTGACTTTGGATTCAAAACCTTCTTCTGTGCAGGTGAGGTTTTTGTAGAATTCTCTAACTAACCTTGGATAGCAGACTTGAAATTCAGATATAAAGGGTATCCAAGACTGGAAGGAAAAGTATGTTTGAATTTCAGGAAAAGAGTCTGCTAGTTGGGTGTCTGAAAGGTCAAGAATTCTAGGCTTCAAAATCAATTTGGCTGCACTTACTGACTCTGAGGGAATATCTTCCTGAGACTCAGAAGAGAGGAGGAAGATGATTCCTCAGGGTTTTCAGAAGAAGAACCCGGAATTTCTGGTCTAGGGTTTGGATGACTTCTACCTCTGCCTGAAGAGGAAGGTCTACCTCTTTTGGAAGCTCTGTGAGGTGCAGAAGAAGATCCTGGAAGCTCTGCAGGATCATTTCTTCTCTTGGTTCTCCTTTCCATCTGGGCATCGGCACTGGCTGCCGGAATCGGCCTTGAAGAGGCCTGAGATCGTGCGCCACGCCGGGGACCCATCTTCCGGACCATGGTGCAGGAGGAGTGGAATTTGGAGAGGAAATGGAAGAGTGGAGAGGTGATGAAGGATGGATGAGAGTTAGAGAGAATTTGGAGGAATTCTTGCCGGAAAAGGCTTGAAATGAGGCCGTCGGGTCGACCTGACTCCCAAATAGAGATGCAGTGGTACACTGCCCCGCAGGAACAACAAGGGTTTAAGGTGAACCCTAACGGGCTGAAAAAGAAGTTCTGGCAAGGGATGTGTCGACACAGGAAGAGGGTGTGTCGACCTGACCCAGAGTGTGTGTCGACACAGGTCACATAGTGTGTCGACACGGCCTTGATGAAAAAATTGAATTTTGAAGAGAAATTTTTTGAGAAATTTGGGAATATCTTTAGAATGATTAAGAATGAGAGGAATTATCATTTCAAGGATTTTTAAGGGGCTTAAAAAATTCATTTGTTATATTTTGCAAAAATGCATCACAAATCAAGTTTTTCAAGCAATTTCCTAACAGGATATTAGCATTCCAAGACTTGAGTCAACAAAATGAAATTGAGGGATATAATGTATTTAACAATCAACTAAAAACTACCATGTTTCTCAATTTTCAAGAATTAAAGATGTCATCTAGACCAAAGACAAATTTGTTGAAATTAAAACACAAACTTAAAGAACAACTTGATGAAGGAAGAAGATGATTCTTTCTAAACAAATCTCTAATAATTTTCATATTTTTGTTCTTTTAACAAACTATCAAATGATATAAATCTCTTTCACTCAAGTACTAGTGCTTTTTACACACCATAGTCCCTGGATACTTAAGATTTAGTCATTGTCAAGTCTCAAAGGGGTAAATGATGACCTTTTGACATGAAAATATACGTTTTGTAGACGCCAATATTTCCAGTTACTCAGTCATCATCAAAAAGCATAGCACATTTTTGCTTAGTGTTGAATTTATTTTCAATTTTGATCCCCTTTGAACAGAGTTAGCAATAATGCCTCATGACATGCATGGCACTTCATTCATTGTGAAGGTGTGCAGTTTCTCAGCACAGATGCCATTGCTCTGTTGGATTTTACAAGATTTTGGAGAGTATGTGAGATAGAGGTCAAATTCATCCAGTCATCAGTTGCAAACAAGGAAATGTTTTAAGTTCAAAGCACAAATTGTTATTTAGTTTAGGAAGAGATCTGAATTTCTGTGGATTGAGAGACATAGTTGAAAGTTGATTAGTAAAAATATAATAGATCACTCAAGGTTCATTTTGAGACTCTAGACTTTAGAATGAGGACATCATGCAAGGAATTGATGAAATGCAAGAAGGGTGTTGAATTTTGCAAAAAGATGACTTGTGAATTTTCTAGCTCCCCCTGAGATGATGATTTCAACCATTTTTCATCAAAATAAAGATATGCAATTTGAAATCAGAAAAGAAATTTTTTCTTGGACAACAAAGAACTTCTCCTCAACAATTGTATATCCATTTCTTGGTACTTGGCGGAGACACATACTCTCGCATAGTGAAAGTGTCCAGACAAGCATAACCTGTCCTTCTCCAAGTCACCATTTGATATACCAAGAGATTTCAACACAATAAGAGTTGAAGAATTCATTATCAAAAAGAAATGGAAGTTAAAACTGTGCAAGTTTTGAAATCAGAAAAGAAATTCTCTTTGAACAATAAAAGCTCCCCCTCAACTATTGCATATCAACTTCTTAGTACTTGGCGGAGACATATACTCTCGCATAGTGAAAGTGTCCAGACAAGCATAACTTGTCCTTCTCCAAATCACTATTTGATATACCAAGAAGTTTCAACACAATCAGAAGTGGAGAATTTATTGTAAAAAGAGAAATAGAATTGAAAGTGAGAGAGATATGAACAATGTAACTTGAGGAAGCAAAGATTATGAAATGCAAAGAACTCCCTTAGTCAATGCATAGCACTCAACCCAAACCTTGAGAGAGATCAAGAAGGTGGACGTCTACAAAGACCAAGTTCTCTCCTTAAAGATGAAAATCTGTTTTCAGGAAGGGGTTTAGTGAATATGTCTGCAATTTGTTTTTCAGTTTCAATAAAATGGAGTTCAAAAGATTTCTTTGCAACCTCATCTCTCAAGAAATGATGCCTAATTTCAATGTGTTTTGTTCTGGAGTGCTGAATGGGATTTTTAGAAAGGTTGATTGCACTTGTGTTATCACATAGGATGGGTACACACCCTAAATCTTGGTTGTAATCAAGAAGTTGATGTTTCACCCAGAGAATCTGAGTTCCACATCTACCTGCTGCAACATATTCAGCTTCTGCAGTTGACAGAGCTACTGAATGTTGCTTCTTAGAAGCCCAAGAGATAAGACACCCACCTAGAAATAGACACAAACCACTAGTGCTTTTTCTATCTAACTTACACCCAGCATAATCAGCATCACAATAGGCAAACAATTCTAACTTGCAACCAGCAGGATACCAAATTCCTAAGTCACATGTTCCAACAAGATATTTAAAAATTCTTTTCACAGCAAGCATATGACTTTCTTTAGGATTAGACTGGAATCTAGCACATAAGCACACACAAAACTGAATGTCAGGTCTAGAAGTAGTAAGGTAGAGCAGAGAGCCAATCATACCTCTGTAGGTCTTTGGATCTACTGACTTACCAGATGGGTCTTCTTCTAGCTTAGCATTTATTGCAATGGGTGTGCTTGATGTTTAAGGTTCTGAAAGTCAAACCTTTTCAGTAGCTCCTTGACATATTTGGTTTGACTGATGAAGATTCCTTCATGGTTTGGTTAACCTGCAATCCCAAAAGAAATGTTAAATCTCCCATTAAGCTCATTTCAAATTCATTCTTCATTTGATTTGAAAATTCAGTGCAAAGGCTTTTATTAGTTGATCCAAATATTATGTCATCAACATAAATTTGGACAACAATTATTTGATTTTTTACTGTTTTGGTGAACAATGTTTGATCAACATTACCTCTAGAATATCTTTTTTCAAGTAAAAAGGAACTCAAACGATCATACCAAGCTCTTGGAGCTTGTTTAAGACCATAGAGTGCCTTATTAAGCTTGAAAACATGGTTAGGATATTTTTCATTTTCAAATCTAGGAGGTTGTTCAACAAAAACATTTTCCTTTATACATCCATTTAGAAATGCACTTTTGACATCTATTTGAAAGACTTTGAATTTCATGGAGGATGCAAAAGCAAGGAAAATTCTCACAGCTTCTAGTCTAGCTACAGGGGCATAAGATTCTTCAAAGTCAATTCCAAATTCTTGGTTATACCCCTTTGCAACTAGCCTAGCTTTGTTTCTTATTACTTGACCAGCTTCATTCAATTTATTTCTGAAAACCCATCTAGTGCAATCACTGTTTGGTCACTAGTTCTAGGCACTAATTCCCATACTTGATTTCTTTCAAATTGATGAAGTTCATCATGCATAGCATCAATCCAATCAGAACTGGATAAGGCTTCATCAATTGACTTGGGTTCAATTTGGGAAATTAGAGCTAGTGAGTCTTCTTCAATGTTTTGCAAAAAGGATGATCTGGTCCTAACTCTATCATTTAAGTTGCCAACTACACTGTCTAATGGGTGATCTCTTAGAAAACGAGGTTCAGAAATTACCTGTTGAGAAGTGCCCACTTCTGGGACAATTACCTGAGCCACTTGGAGATGGTGTGTTCAGGTTCTCTTCAATGTTGATAAGCTCCTCAACAGTTGGTGAAGAGTCCACAATGAGGTCATCCTCTTCATTGTCTTGTTTTTCCCTGCAAGATTTAGAATCATTAGTGGAAAAGGAATTTTCATCAAAAATAACATGTGGAGATTCTTCAACAGTTTTGGTTTTTAATATGTACACTTTGAAAGCCCTTGACACTTCAGAATAGCCAAGGAAGATGGCTTCCTGACTCTTAGCATCAAACTTGTCAAGGTTTTCTTTGTTGTTATTGTGTACAAAGCACTTGCACCCAAAGATTTTAAAATAGGAAACAGTTGGCTTTTTGTTTTTCAACAATTCATAGGGGGTTTTCTTGATTTTTGGTCTGACCAATGCTCTATTGAGTATGTGGTTTGCTGTGTTCACAGCTTCAGCCCAGAAGGATTTGGGCAAATTACTCTCAAGAAGCATGGTTCTAGCCATTTCCACAAGAGTTCTGTTCTTTCTTTCCACAACTCCATTTTGTTCTGGAGTTCTTGGTGAAGAAAACTTGTGGAATATTTGAAATTCAGCACAAAAATCAGAAAAGGATGTGTTCTCAAATTCACCCCCATGATCAGTTAAGATATTTTTGATTTTATATGGATAAGTGGTTAAGACAGTGGTACAGAAATTCCTGAATTCAAGGCATGCATCACTTTTGTGGGATAAAAAATAACCCAAGTAAATCTAGTAAAATCATCAATGATTACAAACCATATTTTGCCACTTAAGCT
>JACBKR010004369.1:0-24219 GCA_014218235.1 Colocasia esculenta | reverse complement strand
GTACATTTCTACAACTTGCATATTTGCATTCAAATAAATCCTACACATGCTGGCTACTCATCATAACCCATTCCATGCATTAAACACCTCAATCACGATCCATTTAAATAAAAAAGCGTAGAATCCCCTACCACACGAGAAATGCGAAGAACGCATTGCCCTGGCATTTCCTGAGCTCCGAAAACCTCCTCGCAACAGTAGCACGCCAATCCGCATGCTGCAAATGCCGATTGCCTGAAATCCCCCACAACAAGCCTTCCCTCGGCCAAATTGTGTTTTCCGCACTGTTTGGCCAGAGCTCGGCCAACATAACCTCACAGTTCAAATCACGACGGGTTGCGCCATTGCATTTAAATTACGACGATAATCCGATATGCATGGCTCTCACAATTTAACCTGAGGTCCCTACATGCGACACGCGACGCGCATGTAGACGCGCACCCAGAAAAGTGACATCTAAATCGTGACGTGAAAGGTGGTCGCGTTTTCAAAATGTGATGCCTGTGTTAGTCCCGTTTATAGAAAGCACACCCGAGGTTGGCTGGGCTCGGACTTCCGGCCCCCAACCCCACACAACCTGCTCAAGCAACCAAAAACGCAACTATTGGGCCATACACTAGCTACCAAAACCATTAAACTACGATCCAAAAGGCCACGACGTTACATTACTATCACCTAAAAATAAATTTCATCCTCGAAATCCAAAAAGAAACTTAAACACACCATTTAAAATCATTCATGCGTTGTACTATCACCTAAAAAGAATTAAAATCTTACTCAAACAAGTATGGATATGCTTTATGCATCTCTTCTGCCAATTCCCATGTATCTTCTCCTCTCTATCTATTTTCCCATATGATCTTTACCAATTCTATTTCCTTGTTTCTCAACTTCTGTGTTCTCTATCCTGTATCTGCACTAGATACTCTGGCATAGACATGTCTGACTTTAAATCATCTCGAGTGTAGCTGACTATCTATGATGGGTCTTGGATATACCTTCTCAACATGGAGACATGAAAGACATCATGCACATCTGTAAAATCTATTGGGAGATCTATTCTGTATGTTGTTTCCCCAATTCTTTCAGAAATTTTGAATGGACCTATACACCTTGGACTCACTTTACCTTTTTTACTGAACCTTAGAACACCTTTGTGGGAGAAACTCTCAAGAACACATAGTCACCAACCTCAAACTGCAATGGTCTGTGTCAAGTGTCTGCAAACCTCTTCTTGGCTACTTCCTGTGCTTCTGAAGTTTTTCTTTTATAAATCTGACCATCTCTGTCCATTGCTGAATTAATTTTGGTCCCATAACATGTCTCTCTCCCACTTCGTGCCAATTCAGGGGTGCTTTACACTGCCTGCCATACAAAACCTCATATGGTGCCATCCCGATACTTGCATGATAGTTGTTATTGTATGCAAATTCCACCATTCTTAAATGATGTTCCCAGCTGCCTCCCCATTCCAAACAACAAGCTCGCAACATGTCTTCTATTGTCTGGATAGTTCGTTCAGTCTGTCCATTTGTCTAAGGATGATATGCTGAGTTGTACCTCAATTCGGTGCCAACCACTCGCTGTAGACTTCTCCAAAAACTAGATGTGAACCTCGTATCTCTATTTGAAACAATTGTTATTGGGATACCATGCAATGATACTATCCTATCCACATACAATCTAGCCAATCTGTCTATTGTCCACGACATACTTACTGCTAATAACCTGCACACTTTGGTCAATCTGTCCACAAATACCTAAATACCATTATGTTCTGATGCTGTCCTAGGCAAACCTACCATAAAATCCATAGCTATATCGTCTCATTTCCATTGTGGAATCGACGACAACTGTAATAACCCTCCCAGCCTTTGATGTTCCTCTTTTACCTACTGACAAATCAAACATCTGCTGATAAACTCTGCTATTTCTTTCTTCAAATGTGGCCACCAAAAATGCTTCTTCAAGTCTTGATACATTTTAGTGCTGCCCGGATGAATGGCATACTTGGATCTATGTGCCTCTTCCAAAACTTTCTGCTTGATCTCTGCTTCTTCTGGGACAAATAACCTGCCTCTAGTCTAACCACACAGTCATTATCAATAGTTACACCCTCCATCTTTACAATCTTGCTAGACTTCATCTATTCTCTGAGCTTCCACTTTCTGCCAATAACTGATGGTTCAATTAACCTGCTAGTCAATATCTCTCGTTGATGATATTTGGAACAAATAGAGAATTTTCTACTATGTCCTATAACTTTCATTCTTGATCATCATCTAACTTAATACTACCTTTCTGCTCAGTGCATTTGCCACTACATTTACTTTTTCGGGGTGATATGCTAAACTGAAGTCATAATCTTTCAGGTATTCCATCCATCTACGCTACCGAAGATTCAAATCCTTTTGGGAGAAAATATATTTCAAACTCTTATGATCTATAAAAATCTCAAATCTCTCACCATACAAGTAGTGCCTCCACAATTTTAGAGCAAAGACCATTGCTGCCAATTCTAAATCATGAGCTGGGTAGTTCTCTTCATGTCACTTCAATTGCCTGGATGCATAAACCACAATCTTCCCATGCTGCATTAATACCGCTCCAAGTCCTCTCCTAGAAGCATCTGTGTACAATACAAACCCTCCACTGTTGATGGCAACACTAATACAGGTGCTGAAGTAAGTCTTCTCTTTAATTCCATAAAGCTCTTACGACAATCAGATGACCACACAATGGCAACTCCTTTCTTGGTTAATCTTGTCATGGGTGCTGCAATCTTGAAGAAATCCTGGATAAATTGCCTGTAGTATCCTGCCAAGCCAAGAAAACTCCTAATTTTTGTAACCATCTTCAGCTCTTCCCATTTCATCACTGCCTCAACCTTAGCTGGATCCACTATGATACCATATCCTAAAATCGCATGGCCCAAAAACTGAATTTCCAGCAACCAGAACTCACACTTGCTGATTTAGCATACAACTAATGCTC
This sequence comes from Colocasia esculenta, assembly GCA_014218235.1. Lineage (NCBI taxonomy): Eukaryota > Viridiplantae > Streptophyta > Magnoliopsida > Alismatales > Araceae > Colocasia > Colocasia esculenta. Next base: position 21,225 of record JACBKR010004369.1, on the reverse strand, counting down.
TCTCAAGTCTGCAAGTAACCCGCAGATGTGCCGCATGCTCTTCTTTTGTTGCTGAATATACCGGTATATCATCTATGAAGACCACAAAACTTGTCCAAATACGGATGGAATATTCTGTTCACCAGATTCCTGAAAACCGCCAGTGCATTAGTCAACCCAAATGACATTACCACAAACTCATAGTGACCATACCTGGTTCTCAAGGCTGTCTTATCAATGTCTTCTTCCCTTATCCTCAATTGATGATAACCTGACCTCAAATCAATCTTGGAGAACACCCTTGCTGACTGTAATTGATCAAATAAATCATCTATTCTTGGCAACAGATACTTGTTCTTAATGGTGACCTTATTCAATTGGTGATAATCAATACACATTCTAAAGTTGCCATCTTTCTTTCTTACAAACAAAACTGGAGCTCCCCATAGTGAATGGCTCAGCCTGATGAAACCTTTTTCCAACAATTCTTGTAACTACTTCTTCAATTCTTTCAACTCTGCCGGTGCCATCTTGTACGGTGCCTTTACGATTGGCATACAACCTGGCTGCAATTCTATTGTAAAATCTACCTCTCTATGTGGAGCTAATCCAGACAAATCATCTGAAAATACATCTACAAATTCTCTAACCACTGGAACTGCCTCAACAGACTTATCAGACTCAATTGTACTTACTGAAGCTAAATATGACACACCCCTGCATTTATCAACTTCTTAGCCCTAAGTGCAGAAATGATAAACTTTAGTGTGTAAAATGGATCCCTGAAACTCAACCCAGCTCCACCAGGATGACAAAATCTGACACTTTTTCTTTGTGCAATCCACTACTGCCCCATAAGCTTCTAACCAGTCCATTCCCAAAATTATGTCATACTCTTTCAACAGTAAAGCATATAATCTTACTGGAACTGATTCCCCTGTATTACTATCAGAACCTCATCTAGATAACAAGAAGTGAGCATATAACCACCTGACGGAACCTCTACCACTAACTCACATTGCCTTTCCTCCAACGGATGAACCATACTATCCATGAAATCTTCGGAAATAAAAGAGTGCGAAGCACCTAGATCTATCAAAACTCTTGCTGAAAATTCAAAAATAGGCATTATACCTTCAATTAAATTATAAGCCTCCGCCTGTGCCCGAGTAATAGCCATGACCCGTCCTCATCCTCACTGGAAAGGTGGCCCTCTGCCTCGCTCTACTGGTGTCTGCTAGGGCTGTTGTTGCTACTCCGCTGCTCTACCATAACCATACTCCCTAAGATAAAGACAATTTTGGATCAAATGCCCTGACTGATCACAATTATAACATCTGTAATTTGGGGGAACCACGGGTTGCCTTGATGTGCTCTACTACGACTCTTCTACCTCCGGCCTAAAGCCTCGTCCCTGCTGTAAAGTCTGCTACCTGCCGCCTCCTCGCCCTCTGAATATTTTCTTCAACTTTGAACCCCACTTGCTGAACCCTGAAGAAGATGGTCCCACCGGTGCCTTACCCTTGCTAACTCCTGGGGATCGCTGTGGTAGTCGAAAGCTACCCGACTCCTCCGACTGATGAGCCTGCACGAACCTCTCTAAAATGGCTGCCCGCTGCACCGCCTCCTCTACAGTCCTACACATAAGAGGATCACTGCATTTTGCAACTCTGGCCGCAATCCTCGGATAAAATACTCTACCATCACAGCATTATCTGTAACCACGTAGGGTGCATATCTGCTCAATGCCATGAACCTCATCTGATATTCCAAAACTGACAAATTTCCCTGTTGCAATGTTCTAAATTGTTCCATTTTTACTTGTTGAATTTGTACTAGAAAGAAGGTATCATTAAATACCCCCAGAAACTTTGGCCAAGTGATGGAGTCCTCCGTCCTTCCTACAAACACTGTCTGCATTCTCAACCTCCACCATTCTTGTGCAAACCCTCGCAACTGGTATGTAGCTAAAATAACTCTGTCCTCCTGTGGACACCTCATAGTGATAAAAATCCGCTCGATCTCGTGCACCCAGTGCTCCGCTATATTCGGGTTTGGACCTCCTGTATATGTAGGCGGCTGCAACCTCAAGAATCTCTACACTAGCCCCATAGACGACTCCATGCTAGTTGGACGTACCGGTGCAATCGGGGTATAAGCACGACTGGTGGTAACTCGACTCCTGGTGGTGGTAGGGGTGGTGTTACTGGTACTAGTACCGCCTCCTCAACAACCTGAGGTGCTACTGCTGCCGGCTAAGCTGGAATCTGCTGATCTAGTCTCGTCCGTATCTCTGTAATACTTTCCCATAATCTCTCAATCAGCTGATGTGTAGTCTCTTCCGGCTCATCTCTACCACCTCCCCAATCTCTCCTATCAGCCATTTCAAATCCTACACATACAACATTCCAAACCACACAACATACCAACAATCAATGCAAATCTAGGGTCATCTACCAGCAGTGGACTAAGTAGAGATTAGGCTATGTAAATCTCCCTGCTCTTTCATATATATACCGACCTTGCTCTGATACCAACTGTGATGGTCCTCGTCGTTCAAACCCATTAACCTAATAACGAGGGTGATCCGACTCCGCCTCCCACGAACAAGCCAATGCCTCGCAAGGGATATCAACACACATGCCTGTGCAAATATAAAAGAACACACTGAATATATATAAGATTGTACATCCCACACATATTTACATGTGAATTACATAGCCAAGTCTCAATAGAAGTCAAAGTACAAAGTAGTATAGCCTGAGGCATACCCCGAGGCACAACAAAAAGGAAATTACACCGCTGGAGGAGTAGACACAAATCTGCTATGAAGAGGCTCCGAACTAGAAGAAGGATGAGAACCCTCCTTCTCTCCTTCACCTGAAAGGAGTAGGGGTGAGCCTCACAAGTCACTGGCTCAGTAGGAAAACTCTCTCAAAAGCTGAAACAACATTAACCGCATAAAAGTAGAAGTAAATTAAAGCATCTACCTAAACAATTAATAAAACTATCTAAGCATGATATTACTATTGCAATTAAATAACAATTCTACATTTCCAATATGAACTGAACTTTCATAAATAAACAGCAAACCACGCTCAGAAGTACGTGTTAAAGAAGGGTAACACCAAACACAAGTCACGAAGACTGGTTCTCGACACTAGCTACTGATCCGGACAAGTAACACAGGTCTACCTCTCAGCCTTGCAGCCAAGGACGAAAGGTTCAGCTGCCGCTCTACCTCAATAGAGTTAACAAACTGTGGAGACCAAACAACACCACAACTACAAACCACCCTACTGCAGCTCCATGCCTGGCACCTTTAAGGTCTCCGGCCCGAGCTCTCTAAAGTGAGGCATTGGAAAATAGGACTAGCTGGGGACCAGTACGTCTACTGGTATCTATCCCCCAAATAAGGGTGCACTCCAAGCGACCAAACACAACCACAACACACGTGTCGTTGTCCCACTATCATATTTCTCTCAGCCAGACGTACAACTCAAGCAAAGGAGTGAGGGTGTCCAGGAAGACGACATAGACCTCGATGGTACTCACATTGTACCAGGACAAACCTCGAGCACCAAGTGCCTGGCTCACAAAGAACCTGGGGTATCCGACTCGAGGTAAGTAGGCGTCGTATTACCCGTCTTGCCACGTACGCACAAACCATGCAAACCCAGCATTCTCAGCTACGATGTGTGCCAATGCACCACTTACAAACTCATAATACATAGAATAATAGTCGCACAGTTGCATAGCTGGAGACAACTCATTGCACTAGGAAGTCAAGACAAGGGGGTCGGGTGGTTGCCTTCAAAAATGCGACGTACACAAATGTCGCTATTTAAAGGCCAAATCGCAATGGGGCAAACCGTCGCCTTAAGAACTGAATCGTGACCGGTCATGTCGTTACGTTCAAAATGCGATGGCTGGGTCCATCGCCTTTTTAGCCAAAAATCCCCACCCAGACCCCACCTTCGGAAATCTCACAAACCACCATGTACAGTTCTACAACTTGCATATTTGCATTCAAATAAATACCTACACATGCTTGCTAATCATCATAACCCATTCCATGCATTAAACACCTCAATCACGATCCATTTAAATAAAAAACGAGTAGAATTCCCTTGCCACACGAGAAACACGAAGAACGGCGTTGCCCTAGCGTTTCCCGCGCTCCGAACAACCTCCTAGCGATAGTAGCACGCCAATCCACACGCCACAAACACTGAATCGCCCGAAATCCCCCACAGCAAGCCTTTTCTCCACCGAACAGTGTTTCCTGCACTATTTGGCTAGGGCTCAGCCAACATAACCTCACAGTTCAAATCACGATGGGTCGCGCCGTCGCGTTTAAATTGCGACGTGCATGGCCATCTCAATTTAACCCGACGTCCCTGCATGCAACACGCGGCGCGCATGCATACGCGCACCTAGAAAAGCAACATCTAAATTGTGACGTGAAAGGTGGTCGCGTTTCCAAAGCGCGACGCCTGTGTTGGTCGCGTTTATAGAAAGCGCACTAGTGGTTGGTTGGGCTGGGATTTCTGGCCCCCAACCCCACACAACCTGCTCAAGCAGCCAAAAATGCAACTACTGGGCCATACACTGGCCACCAAAACCATTAAACTATGATCTAAAAGGCCACGACGTTACATGTTGTGCTTTATGATTTCATGCCTTGATTTATTTTCATCCTTAGCATCATTTATATCATAATCGATCATACTTACTCTAATTATTCATGTATTGATTATGTGCTTTATGATTTTCAAATACTTAATAGCATTATAATCAATTATGCATTTGATTGATTGATTAGAAAATGAATATTTTAATCATGCATGTTTGAAATATTACTTGAATATTACTCATATGTCGTACTTCAGTATGTACACATTGATCTGACAAATGCTCTATAAGATATCACTGGAACTAACCTTGTATCAGTAATTTTTTATGTAAGTGTTGCATGTTGCCCAGTTAGCAAACCTAGAAGGGGGGTTGAATAGGTTGCTTTGAAGATTTTTGCAGCTCAGAACAAATCTTAAACAAGACTGTTAGTGTTAGTTAATAGCAGAAAAATATAACACAAACAATCACACACACCACACTCGAATTTATCTTGGTTTGGCACTGAGTCTCTACTCAACCCTATGTTTAGTCCCCAAGAACAACTTGGATTTCACTAACTAAGGGTACAATCCCCCTTCAAGGATGCTTACATATTAGCTCAGCTAGTCTTCTCTTCACACAGAAGAGGAACATACCACACCCCAACACCACGGGTCTTCCCTTCTACAAGAGGAATGCACAATACAAGCCTTCTCTTCCATCGAAGAGGACCAACTTAAATCACAAAAAAGTGTAGAAGAGTCCCTAAACCAAGCTCAAGATGATCTGAGGCGATGTCTAAGAGGATCAAGGTTTACAAACAAACACACCCTTAGACATACAATAATATCTTTCTCATAAGAAACACAGTTTGGATACAGAGAAAGAGAGAGGAGTGCTAGAGATCGTAGAGAATTGCTTTAGCGCTCAGTTTCTTGTTTTCTCAAGAGGTTGAAAATGCTTGCATTGAGGCCTATCTGAAGAGAACTGGATCACATAGATTATTACCAAAAAAAAGTTGTCTTTGTGTTCTGCAAGGATCATCTTTTATAGACTCCATGGAAGATCTATTGCGAAATACATTGAGAAATCCGTTGAGTCTTGTTCTTCATCAGCGTGTGCATGTTTCCAAGGCATTAGCAGTGTCTAACACATACTTCATGTGAGTACCAGATATCTGCAACATTTAATGCACGGAGGGAGGTGTTAGGTAAGAGAGATCATACTCAGTCAACACCCATACCTCTTCTATAGAAGTCCGCATTTTCGACTGAAAACTATTACTATTCTAGGTAGTTGCTTTCTGTCTGCTAGGAAAAGAAGGTCCTTCAAGAACACACACAAGGTGAGAATGTATAGCATAAGTCTACAAAGTATTCCTGCTACATTTAATGTTTGAGATACTCATGAGATATTGTGTAAAACACATGAACCAGGTTTTGAAATAAAGCAAGTTTGTGCGCCAAAAGCATTTTGTTGGGTAATCGATGCAGCCATGAATATAAGTGAATTATACCTGAAATCATATTTCAATAATTGGTATGAATAAAGAGTTTCTCTACTAATCAGAATCAATTTAGTTACTAATTAAAAGTGCATAAATCGAGTGTTCACTACTCGAAATAACATGTGATTCATATTTAATAATCGATGAGTGAATAACACTAATCAGAACAATATAGACCAAGTATTCACTAATCGATATATGAGCAACACCAATCAAAACAATACAGAGTAAGTGTTCACTAATTGAAATGGTGTTCACCAATTGAAATAAATAACACTAATTGATAGCGTGTTCATCATTCAGAGTGACATTCAACAATCGAAACACAGTGTCTTGACCAATTGGTACATCCATTTAATCAATGATTGAAACACAATATTTTGACAATCGGAGTCTCACTAAAGCATCAATCAATAACATACACAAGCCAATCAGAATGGTTTTGATCTACAATCGATAGTCCTTATACAATCGATATGATACTCAGAAATCGATAGAAGAAAAATAACATCAATCGATACATGATTTTAACAGGAATCGATACATGATACATAGTTTTATACTCCAATCGATATAGCATTATAACTCCAATGGATATGAGGTTTGTTCATAAATCGGTAAAACAAACAAACTCTAATCGGTATAAAGGAATAACTATAATTGTTATACAATTTTTACTTCAATTGATACAGAACTTGTTCTTCAATCAATATGGACTTAGAACAAATTTGTTTGAAGTAAATAATGTAGAATAAATTTAAATCATTTAGAATACTTACAGTGTCGATGATCCTTAAAGCGATAAAAAGACTTTTCAGAATACCTTGTTGATAGACTTATTTGAAATATGGTTATATAGGAAAAATATTAAGTATTTACATAAAATTTTATTATTACTAAAACTCAAGAACATATGGAGATGATAGGTTTATCATTGCATTTATTGATATTAGAACAAATCGTTAGCGACATGACTACCTCGATTAGTAAAAGAAGAGAGTCTCCGTGCACATTACATTCTATCTTTTATGTAGGCTACCTTTCTTAGGTCTCAGTACTTGGAAAAGGTTCTCTCTTCAAGCAAACATATTATCCAAGATGTTCTACTAATGATCTGCGAAAGAATGAAAACCTTTGTTAGAAATATTTTCTTCCTATTAATTGCTTTTAACAGGTGAAAAGGAAAGGGATTAGACTAAACAAGTAAGATAAGAGGAATAAGTCTTAATAGTTTAATGATTACCAAGGCAACACAGTATTCAAGAACAATTTTTCTTCAACAAAATATTCAAGATAGAATAGTCATGAAGAACTTTACAAAACAAAGTCTATTGGACAAGAAGGTAATACAAGGGTGCAATGGTTCAATGGTGGACAACTCCAAGTAAGTCTACATATATACGACATGAAGCCATGAAGAAGCACACAAGAAGAGGAATAGAAGAGAGAAATATAGACATGGCATAGCAAGCATACAAGCCAAAGATATATGTGAGAAAGTTTTAGAAGACTAAGCGATCACTTTCACTTCCAAATCTTCTTAAAGAGATTCTCTCTTTTTTGCATATTCATGTCCAAACCTTCTAAAGAGAGAGTTTGCTCGACATTGTTCTCCAGACGTTGGACGTCGTGCGTCGGTAGTCGGGCATCGGATTGTCAGATGCTGGTCATCGAGTTGTCAGACGTCGACTGTCAGGTGCCAGGCGTCGGATGTCAGACGTCGACTGCCGATTGCTGGGTGGGTAGTCAGGCGCCTGATTGCCGGTCACCGAGTGCCAGATGTTGATGCCGGGAGCCAAGTGCCGGACGCCAGACACCTGCTGCCAACTGTCGGGCACCGAGTTGCCCACCGTCGGGCGTTTGTTGCCGACCAGTGCCTGACACCAGGCATCAGGTTCCAAGCATTAGACACTAAGAATGAGAGTAGAGATATTAGTCTCACTCGTGAAAATTTTATGTGAAAGAGAAATTCAAAAAAATTATTTACGGAGTCTCATAAAAAATATTAAAATCTATAATTTTAGGTAAAATATTTTCATGAATTAATTTTTCAATAGTGCCAAATAAATTATTGTATGATTTTTTTTTTCTGAAAACCTTTTCTTATATAAGATTTTACGTTGGACCCTTAGTGTCCAGGCAAAAAAAGGTCCAGCCACTAGCTTGCGTCTATGGATATGGGTGCTTGTGTCTAGGACACTAGCAGCTAGATATTTTATTCGGACATTATGTATGTTTGTTATCAAGATAGATCGGAGATAGGGTGATGATATCTTTACAATTTTAAAGATATTTTTAAAATTTTGAGAATATCTTCACTCTATCCCTATCCATCCTAATGCCAAACATCCATGTTTGATGTTTGGATTGACCGGATAGAGTGGAGATATCTTCAAAATTTTAAGAATATCTCAATTCTATATCCGATCTATCCAAATATCAAACATGTATATATTAAAAGATTGTGGAAGCTAGTTTCTTTTATTTCGATATATCCGCATGGTTCAAACGCAAATATAATACGATGCAATCTTTATAGGCAAAGGCGTCAGGCGTAAGCGGGAGAACGCTTTGCGACCCTCCGGTGACACCTGTCCTGCCAAAACGAACACTTACGCCGAGTCCAGCCTCTCGGTTTCTGCCTCCAGCGGGTTGAGGGGGTGATCTTGCTGCAGATCAGCTTGGAACGAAGAATACTTCCGAGATTGGGAATCTACGATGGTAAGGAAATCGTGTTCTTCGCGTTTTGGGTTCAAATTTTCTTCTTGTTTTCGCACGATCCGATGGAGGTCTCGATGCCAAACTTGTTGATTCCTTTGTGGGGAAAATGTCGCAGTCGGCGCTGTTTAATTTCCATTCTTTCCTGACGGTTGTGCTGCTGTTGATATGCACCTGTGCCTACATCAAGATGCAGTTCCCGACCATACTGGAACAGAGGACTGGGTATTGAAGTTTCCTTTTTTCTACGTTGGTATATCTTTTTTTTCATTATGGCGAATCCCGAATCCGTGTCGTTTTTGTACATTGTTTATAAGAACATGTCGAAAAGTTGGCACTGTCTACGTAAATCATCTGTTTTGTGCACTTCCCTGTATTGTAGTTATTTTAGATGGCTTGCTTGCTTGATTGATTGAAGGCTTAACTACCGAATAGTGATCATGGGGAAAGTTCTCAATTGCATGTCCATGTCTTATTTCCTACATTGTTATCCAGGAAGAAAAATGTGCACTTTGGGGCTGACATTTGTGTGATTCTCTAGTATGCTTCTACCTCATGCATGCCTACCTAGTAACCTAGATGCCCGGATACAATGAGACGGTAGCATTCCGGAGAAGTCTCACTTAGAAAGACGACAGATACAGGGAAGTGGGATCAATCCAGACTCTAATAAGTGACTGGGTCTAGCTGCTTTTACTGTTCAAATATGGTTCAGACCTGGGACATGGTGTTGATGTTTTTGTTATGCGTCGTGATCATGTTGCCTTCGTTATAGTAGATTGGAAATCTCATTGGAGCATGCAGCGGTCATGTATCAGCAGAAGGTTTGAAGTGTCGTGCTGTGGTCAAACTACTCAGTCTCAACAGATGGCGTGTTGGGACATATTCCATACGAGATGATTCCAAATGGGTCAATTCTTATATAGTGTAGCCTCTATCCCCTCAATGGCTTGGTTTTGATGGGGACACACACATTGTATCATAGCAAGTCCCATTCTTCCAGTTGTGGGCCCCATGTTATCCTATTAAGATCCACATGAGGTTTGTCCTATATAGGGCCGACACGTGCAGAAGTGCGTTGGGACATATCCCATATCGGATGATTCCAAAATAGGTCCGTCCTTATATAGTGCAGTCTCTATTTTCTTAATGCATAGGTTTTGGGGGTGACATGCACATGGCGACCAAAAATTTAAGTGTGTTGGATGGTGCTGCCAATTTCCTAGGAACTGCTAGCAAAGTTCCAAAATTATCAAAATGTTCGCTTTGGTTGGTAGCATAGGTGGTGGTGAATGGTGCATGGTCCAAGAGTAGTTAGATTGCAGGAGTGAATTGGTGGACAGTGCGGGCAAAAAGAGCTTAGGTACAGGTTTTAGTTATCGACTGTATAAGGACTTTTTTGCATGAGACTCTCCTCACTCTTTTAAGCTAGCCATTGCTAAGAGCTTAGAGCAAACTCACACTTATTTCCTCTTCCACCATTTGTGAAGTTGGTTAATAATCTAAGAGCAAGGGAATCTGGTAAATAGGGCATGCAATTTTTTTATGGCGAGCAATACAAGTCCTCTAAATGCAGGACAGAAAATGAAGAAGACAACATCTACATAACCGTATCCTATACCCTTTTTTTTTTTTAACGTGGATAGTACCACTGGTATTATAACCATATCCTATATCAGCATAGTAAACTATAAAACGAGATACCAAAATTTCATGAGACTTTTGCCTGAACTTCTTTATCTGTAGCTCTGTCCCAGTGGGTTTTCTGGAATTATATCCACCATTACTAGCAGCACCTTCAGGTCAAGCTATTTCCACCCAAGTTTTCTTCGGTCTTCTCCTCTTATTTTAACACTGAGCCATAGGTCTCTCTCGTCGAGTTATATTATCTGTTGTACATTAGAGAGGTCGAAGCCATCTAAATGTGCATCTTGTATCTTCATTTCTACTGGCATCAAGCCTACTTTATCATGATTTTCCCATTTCTGATTGTATCTTTTAAGGATTTCTCAATAATCCATCTGCATCTTTGTCTTAATAATGTTCATTTCATTTACATGGTTTTCTTTAGTTTGACGTCTAGCTCCATACTTATATCGCATAGCTTATTTTCCTACTTACCAGACTTATCAGCAATCTTGTCCTTCAACAGAGTATTGCAGAAACTGCCTTCACTTTTTCACTATCCACCAACATTTCTAGTGCACATTAGGTTCTATTCCTGACTTCCAAAATGCTGCAAGCACTCAAGTAGTTCATCCCTTTCTTTAACAATCTTTTCTGTAATTTAGATTGTTATTTGGTCTGATTTTAGTATTATCTTCCAGGACAATGCCATGAATAAAGTGCATGCACTATTGGATGGGTTCTCGATGCATGTAAAAGCATTCCTAGAAATAGCAAATAAATAATTAAACTTGACCCTTAGTGGGTGCAAATTGCAAAACTGAGTAGTACTGAAATAATCAAAACGGCTTATCAATGATCAAACTCCCTGTGCATCTGATTTCCCGATAATGATAAGGTAAAGGATCTTGGAAGGAAATGGTTGATTTGATGGATTTTTTTGAGGCATGGGCCAGTAAGGAAGTTTATTAACTTTCGATAATGAGTACATGTTGTCAAGGTGGTCTAAAAAGCAACATGATTACACGATTATTCTTCTTCATTACTTTTACAGATTTGGTTGATGACATTCCCCTCATGGAGTATATGATCCTCATACAATTGATGCAGAGGAGGCAGCTTTACGAGCATTTATCTAGCAAGATGTAGTCATTGTGAGAAGAAAGCAATCGTTTGAATAGCAGGTTTGTGATCAAGTTAGACTTTAAGAAAGCAGATGAATGTATCAACAAAAAGAGAGTAGCTTTATGCGTAGTAACAGGATTTGACCAGAAATGGAGTACATAGATATGCATGTAATCCTAGCACAGGTGTTCATTGTGCCTTTCAGGTGTGTTTTTGGCCTTGATGTCTACAGGGCTTTTTGGATTTCACTAGTTTTACCAATTTCACAGGATGTTGTTTGACTGTATCCAGGTTTCACCAAAGTCATTTCTGTGCCAGGATGGAACATTCTGCACATCTTGATTTGATGCATCACTAGAGGGAATTTTCGACCATCCTTGTCCCAACCAGCAGTCCTCCTAGATAGGGTGATGTGCGGCCCGTTTGGGGGGTTTATCCTCATACTCTCACAAAGAACATTTCCCTTACTAGGTAGTTCTAAGTACTTATATGTGATATTGTGAGATCATAACACCTGTAAGTGTAACCTTCACAAACAATACACGGATATGGAGGAAAAAGTAACATTTTCTTGTCATCCAAGCTAACTATGATCATTCCTTGTTCATTCTTCCACCTATGGTGAAACTCTGGCATGATTCTTCTCATGCAAGCTGTGGCACAGAGGAAAGTCACCGCCCAACAAAAAACATTTGTAGAACCCAGGCTTTTCTTCGAATATGTACACCATGTCATGAAATATTTTAGTTTTCTCTTTGGCTGATGACATCCATGAACAAGATTATAAATCCCCATATCAAAATTCCATTCTCCAATTTTTTCTTAAACTTCTGTCAAATTCTAAGGAAGCTATGATAGCTTTCCCCTTGCATGAACTTAAGCTGAGCAATAGGTTAGGTAATTCAACCCAATTAATGATGCTTTTAACATGCTTGCCACGGTAAACACATTGCATGAGGGCTGTCCAGTTGGCAAAGGATTAGAAATTCTTGTCGAATTCTTGGATCCTTAATTCATTGGGTCTCTCCACCCTATATTGATGAAGAGTGGCTGCAGCAGGCACCACACGGGCTACTGATGAAGCAGATTTGTACCTTCTATGAGTTCTATCATAGAAGAATGCGGCTTTTGATTCCTCATCCAGACTGGAAATCTAGAATTGTGAAAGCATCAATGTTGAGTACAATTTCTGCAAGCAAATAATTTCATCTTGGCTTGCATGTGAACGATGCATGAGCTATGTAAATTTAAATTTAGATTAGCTTAACATATTTTATGCACCTGTCAAGTTTCATTCTTCACACAGCTGCATCTTATCGACAGGTTCCGTGGTTTCTTCTGGAAGGCAGCTAGAATAGGTACTTCTCTTGATCTACAGTCACCAGATAAAAGTCTTACTTGAAATACGCCCAAGAATTATGTGATTATATATTTGCAATGAGCTTAAATCACACTGGGTATTCCCAAATTTGATGTTTCACATTCCTTTTTACCCCTTTCTTTTTTAACGTTCTCCTCCCCCCATGTTTTCACATTCTCTTTTTTGCTCTTAATTAGGTGAACGCGTAAGCCCCTGGGTGGCGATTGGGTGCTTCACAATGGGCATATCTGTAATATTCTTTTGAGCAAAGGCACTAGTCTTCATCCAAGGAGGCTGTTGATTTGGGACGATGAGAATGCAGTAATGCCACGTGTATGTTATTATCTGAATGCAGGGAAGAAGCTTTTTCCATTTTATCTCCTTGCCCTTTTTTTTTTGGCTGCAAATCCACACCAATTGTTGTCGGGCAAACGCCAAACTGTAGTAGGACTCTTGATTGTTTGTTTATGGGAGTCGTCTAGGGTTTCTACCTGTTTCTAAGAGCTGTTTTTGGGTCTGACAAACTACGTTTGAGCCCAGCAAGGGCAAAAATGGGCCTAAGCGTGATGAAGGTCTCCATTTTCTTTGCAGTTGGGCTGGGGCTTAACGCTTTTTTGTTGTTGTTTTAATCCGATTGTTACAATCTAATGTAGGTTCGAGCGAAGTATTTATCTTTTTTTATACATGTAGTTTGATCTATACAGAGTAGAAAACATACAAATGCTGAAATATGTAACGCTTGAGATTATAATTTGTGGTTCATATATATATATATAAAGTGATGCAGAGGGACAGGACTCGCGTTGAGCTAATTTTTGAGGATAAAAAATATATAACACACACACACATATATATTGGAAAAAGTGCAATACGTGCAAATACCACAACTATGGCAATGTTCGAATCCTTAATCTCTTGGTGTTAAGCATTAAGTTCTAAGTCACTATGTTGGGTTCCTCGTTATCCCCCCCCCCAAAAAAAAAAAAAAAAAAACAAAAAAAAAAGTCCAAGTTACTGATCACAATTCCGGGACTCACTTTGAGCTAACATTAGGAAAAGGAGGTAGGCTTCATTTAATTGGAGTCGATCAATGTATGATGATGGAGATGGAGTTGCACCTTATAATTACTTAATATGATCTAGCGTGCATAAGTAAAGTCCTTCCTAGTTATGTATAGTTTAAGCTCATACATGATACATATGCCAAAATGAATATTTTGTGAAAGAGATCCCAGTTTAGGTAAACAAGATGTATCACTATCTTTGTCATAGAGGAGTTAAGTGACTGGCTATTATTTGGTGGGTCTTGTACAAAAGACTTCTTTCTCACTATTGGCAATGTCAGTTTGGGATAGCTTCTACTGACTTTTAGCTAATTTCTTTTTCTAGTATTTGAAGAGAGTGATACACTGTCGTGATTATGAAATTCAATCTCTAAAAAGGCCTAGAAAAGGGGAAACAGAATACACATACAGGCAGTATGCAATAACAACATCACCATAATCAAACCTCAGCATGCCTCTTCCCTTAGAAATACAAGAGTCACTCAGATGGCGAAGTACCAATTCAAAAAAATGTTTGCATGATATAGAATCTAAATCCGAGCATTTGTACTAAATCTGCACTTTAAGAGATTCCTTTACATCGTTACAACCATTCTACATTGAAATCCTTTCACATCGTTACAAGCACTTTAATTACCTTCTCCCTTGCAACGATCCCCTAGAAATAAAAAAAGTTCATCACATGAGAGGGTAATTAATCCTGGCACGAGTTCCATCGATCACTTGCAAATTGAGAACATATTAAATACAAGTCTATAAATTTGTGAAATATATCTCTCCTTTCAAAGGAAGGGAGAGAGCAGAGGGAGCAGAGAGTTAATTGCACACCTTAATAAGGATTTGTTCAACCGTACCCGGCCGGCCTCATAGGTTTACACGGAGGTTGCGAAGACATAAAAAAAATGAGAAATACTATTTGTACATCCCGACGTGCAAATGACGTGCCAGGGCGGAGCCTGCCCGACGGGCACGCGCCCCTGGCACGTCGGACGTGTAAATCATTTAACATTTCTAAAAAAATAATTTTTATAACTAAATAGTGAGGCTCATAATTTAATGAGAGGCATTCTCATTTCAAGGTCTTATTAAAGTATATAAACTAACCATATATATGAAGGTTAGGTAAACTAACTAAGTTTTGCTACATTGTGCCGTACGAGTACACTTGAAGGCAGGTGAACCAAAAACGTTGGCCATTTAATCACGGCAATGCCAAAACAAGAGTGGCTTTCCCACTCCCTACTTATTCTTTTGCATTTGGTGCAAACATCCTTATGTGAAGTTACACCATACACCGAGAAGGAAAAAAAAAAAACAAAGGAAGAAAAAGCGTTCCGGAAATCATACATTATATATATGATCGATACTGGCTCTCTGAGCTTTAATTTCTTTCATATTAGCGTACGATTGGGGACGTGTCAAACGCTTCCGGCACTTCAGCTTCCTGAAGACAGACGGCATGCAGATCTATGTCCCAGATGTGCACTCTGTTCTCCCTCCAGTAAGTCTTAGCTCTCAGATGGACTCCCGGATC
This sequence comes from Colocasia esculenta, assembly GCA_014218235.1. NCBI lineage: Eukaryota > Viridiplantae > Streptophyta > Magnoliopsida > Alismatales > Araceae > Colocasia > Colocasia esculenta. Next base: position 5,695 of record JACBKR010004369.1, on the reverse strand, counting down.
TCCGGCCGCGGCGGCGGGCGGAGGCCGTTCTCGTCAGGCACGACCACGGCAGTCATGCCGGTCTCTGCCTTCCGCTTCCTCTCCTCCAACAGCCGTTGTGTGGACTTGTAGTAGACGCCATACAGTATCAGCTGTGCAGTCGAAAAGAGCACGCCGAGGCCATTTGGAATCTGCAAACCAAAACCACGACGATCGATGTAGTACTGCACCTGTTCGACATATGTACACTACATATTCCTCTCTACAATCTTCGCCTAGTGTTTAATTAGTTATCTATTGAAGAGACGGAGAATGTGCTTATGATAAGATGCACGGGTCATCTAGTGCAGATTATTACGCAGACGTAGAGGTCGAAGCGGATGACGGCGTAGGATGTCCAGCAGAGCCCATTGAGGAACGAGGCGAGGGACAACGTGAGAGGCATGTACTCCACGCTCTTCGTCTTGATCACCAGTTTCTGCAAACAACTCATGCAAGGGGAACAGTTTTAGGAGGAAATCTGGGTTATGGATCCGCTTCCAATATGTAAGACTAGGGAAAACATCATGTATAATTTGAAATTTCTAAATCCATATTTGAAGATGTCGATAGGTAGTACTGCTTAAGGTAACAGGCCAATTGCAAATCGATCTGTGTGGATTTTGAGCCGGAGAGAAGACGAATCTTCTTAAATTATATTTACGCGTCTTTAATGCTGTAGCTGTATATGCATGCATCGATCCACGCATGGACGCATTCCCAGACCCAGATGGAAGCACTGCAGGGATTTATCTAGCAAGGAGGAATTCTCGCGGCACGCTGCTCCCAGCGGTCCATCTGGTGGTAGTGCGCTAACGTTTTGTTTTTAAAGGAACAGTACCTCGATCTAAGGACAACGCAGATATACTCCGATCTCATCTGGCGGCTTCAAAAGCACTTTATATTATTGGATGAAAATCTGTCTTAAATTCACATTGTCTTCAAGAATCCAGTTAGCAAATATATTACAGTAGAAACCTTGCCATCGTAGGTGTACGTACATCGTGATTATAAACCCTCCCCTTCCCCAGTGCCCACATCTCTCTCTCTCTCTCTCTCTCATAGAATCTGGCACTCGGAGGGGGAAATCCCCCTTCTAGTAGTGCCCCCTCGCCATGCTCGGACTCCACCTCTCTCTCTCTCTCTCTCTCTCTCTCACACACACACACACACACATCTCTATGTTTCTCTCGCTCACACACACGCATAGTTTGGAGGCTGGGCCGGGTCAGTGATTCCACTGAATTTTTATAATTTATTAAAGATGTTATTTTTTTATTAAATTTATTTTAATTATTTTTTAAAGGAGTGATCTTATCAAATTGTAAAATAAAATCTATAAATACATCATAATTTTTAAAATGATTCCACTGAATAAAATTTTTAGATCTTCAACTTAGGGGTGCTTTCTCGAACCCTCCCCACGCCGGCACCCCTCCCTCCCTCCCTCCTCTCTCTCTCTCTCTCTCTCTCTTACACACATAGTTTGGCATCAGATCAGAAGGAGATTCCGCTCCAGCTCCCCTTCTCCACATTTGCATCCCTCCCTCCCCTCTCTCTCTCTTCTCTTGTGCAACTCTCTCCGCTTCTTTCACACATAGTCCAATCCCATTGCTAGTAGAACTTCAGGTGGCCCATGTGCTCCGAAGCTAGATGAGGTGGTGGCACTGTCGCCATTGCCGGCACCGCCATCACTGTCATTGTGCGTGAAGATACGACTTCCACAGGGTGGGCCATTGGGGAGAGGGAGAAAGAGGAGTTTGAGAGAGAGAGAGAGAGGAGAGAGAGAGAGAGAGAGAGAGAGAGAGAGAGAGAGAGAGAGAGAGAGAGAGAGAGAGAGGTAAATCAATTTTTATCTAAGGGTAAAGTTGTCTAAAAAAGTTCAACAAATATTAAAATAGACTGTAAAGGAATTTTTGCAAACATATTTTATAGGTCCATCATGGTTTTTGATGCTTTCCTAATATGTTTCTAGTGACAATGGGAATTTATGACGGGATTTTCGTGTAATGATACTTTTAAGCAAAAAAAACATAAAGATTTAAAGAATAAAACTAGAACACCTTTGTCAAACAAAAAGTGGTCCACTTATTATCATGTTCTATTTTTTAGGTATCCAATCTCGAATCAGACTATAATGACAAGATCGATTGATGTACTAACCCAAAATCGCCCCTTCTATTTTAAAAAAAAATGCTGGTGCAGGAGTGTTATATATATATATGAATCTACTCTCTAACCAGCTGCTGGAGGAGATGGAAGTCTCAAAATTAAGTGGAAGAGTGATCATGATGCTTACCATGACGGAGAGCGGAGCGACGTACATCATGGTGCCGAAGAAGACGCACATGCTGCCGACGATGAGGGAGCGGCGGTCGTAGGTGTGAGCCAGCGTGAGGACCAAGACGCCCACGGCCACGACGTAGGCCACCTCCACCAGCAGCATGACGATCACCTGCAGCCGCTTCTGGCCGGTGGAGTAGGCGATGAAGAGGAGGACGTAGATGAGCTGGATGACGAGGCCCGACCCGTTGATGGTGATCACCAGGATGCTGTGCGGGTGCACCCAGGGGATGCCGTACAGCACCCACATCATGCAGTTGAACAGGAAGGCCAGGTAGGGCATGGGCGAGTACTGCTCCACCGACTTCTTCTTGCATATGGTGACGAAGGTTGGCCTGACGACACAGAGAGACAGCATGCATGCAGCGATCATTACAATCACCATTAATAGATCGTGGTTTAATTTGTCAAAATCTATCGGCCTGCGGCTGCATGGCGTTTAAGAAATCTCAGTCCGTCAAAAATGAGATTAGTTATGTGTAGCTCATGAAATGCTTACAGTGGTGATAAGAAAAGCCCCAAGGAAATCACATTCCCTGCATCGAACAAGAACGAATTTCAGCTGTGCATGAGGTTCATAACTGGTCATGACATGATGGCGTAATAAAGATTTTCCACTTTGTAAAAGAGTACCATCAAATCAACGAATGGAGGTAAAGAATAACTAAGAATATGGGATCTTGCGAAAGGAAGAAGCAGGAAAGATCAGGCCTTTTTCCGGCCATGGGCGAAATGGGAGAAGAATGTACATAAGTACTGGAGCTGGCACCCCACCCAAAAGGAGATGCCCCAAGACATGAGCTGAGCACAGAGAAGAACGTGGGGGGTGGGGAATTCTAAACTCTCACCTATGATGCCAACGACTGTCCTGGCCAAGTCCGCAGAAACCATGGCTGTGAGAGGATACAGATACACTAACACTAGGCCTTCTGCTGGAGCTTGGACGGGGTGGGGCTGTCCGATACAGATTCCTTAAATAGACGGGAGTGGGATTTTAAGCCTGTCCTCTCTCTCTCTCTGTCTCTCTCATACTCACTCTTTTCACTTGCGTATATATCTTTCCTTCTGATCCGTACGTCTTTTTCTGTTGCTCTATCCGAAGATCTAAAGTGTGGACGACATGTATTGGATCCCCGTAGATCTTAGGACACATGTTTGACGACCTTAATCTCTGTGGGCGCAGCTGCGGCGGCCTTCGACATTTGTTATCTAGATTCCCCAAGTCTGCTAATTTTCCAAGCGGATTGAAGTAAGTCACCGAACCAGTAGCCACGCCACAGCGTTCATTGCGAGGATATCTACTTTCCAGAGGCCCTATCCCTTGCCATGGATGGTGGATTACGGGGGCCTTCCAGGTTTCCGAATCTTACAGGTAAGATAGAAGAGAGAGAGTGTTGGTGTAGAGTGCAGCTAGCTGACCATGCCCATCTCTCGCTACTTTCCCTCCTACTCCAGTTGCTGTTAATGTCCGGGGATTTGTTCTAGCTCACAATCACATCCATTGATTTTTAGCTTTTAACTGGTTTTTTAGTAAGAGTTTCTCGCATTTGCACCTTTTGAGATCTATCTATCCACGTTCTTTAATTTTGAAGTGGGACTATAGGTACACAGTTTACTCTTAAGTTTTGTGAACAACCATTGCTTCAGAATTCCCACCATTATCGTAGGCGATGCAATTTCTACCCGCTCCCCCCCCCCGGAAATAATAACAATGATAATAATAATTAAACAAGAAAAAAGGAAAAAAATCATAGCCTATATATGCAACTCGTTCTTAGAATCAGCGATTTTGTGATGGACACAGGCAGACTAGAGGATCGATCGGGCTGGCCAAACTCAACCCAACTTCCTCAATTGGATGATCACGTTCCTCTCTTTTGAATGAGGAGGTTGGACGTTTTCTTACAAAATATATCATCTCCTTCCCTTCCCACCGAAAGGTTAAGGGACGCGCCACGAGCTCTCTTGTGAACTGTAGTACTTACTAAAACCAATCTGCACCAACACAAGGATATGATCACAAGAGCCCCATCTTTTTTCTTTTGGATACCCTTAAGAAAACTTTCCAGTAGACGTCCCCCAGTTGAAAGCTTTTGATAAGAGAGGGGCGTTTGGTGTCATTCAGTCCCAATTACCTTCTTTATTTAATTTTTTTGAGCATCAAGTCCCAACCTTGTTCATCACTCCCTTCGTCTTCCCTTCCATTAAATTGTCGTGTTCTTTGGTTCACGTGAAGTCGTAGAAAATTTGTTACAGAAGATCTCTTAATGCCCAACTCCTTTTACTAGGCGCACACCCAAAGGTATCCAAATGTAGCAGTGTGGGTAAGGAGTTGGCCAAGTTCGAGCCCAACCTCATCACAAAGAATCTGCTTCAAAGGCCTCCATATATAGATGTCTAGTTGACAGACTAACCACCTCAACACGGAAGAACCTCTGTCAGGCCAATTTGTGCTTATTAGATATGGTCCAAATTTAGGCCAACTGCCCTACAACGTATCCTGAAGTTGCACAGCTGTTGAATCCTTGGTAATGATATGAAGGAGATAATTATATATGTATATGAAGGAGATAATCATGTACAGTGCATATCCGGAGTCGTACGTGGATCATTCTGACATCGACATTTTTTTTTTGTTATAATTAAGTAGCTACTGGGAGAAAACCCTCCACTCGATATCAATCCCACCCGGCTCCACCATAGATGGGGAACATCCTTTAAATACACACACTTTGACCGCTATCATACGCCTCTTTAATTAAGTTAAGTTCACTTGGATTACATCTTTAAACAATAGTGGTTGACATGGAGACATCTGAAGTATCCATGGAAACATCTAAAGCTGAAAATATTTTCATGTCTGGTTTTCGTTTAAATCAAGAGACATCTGAAGTAGAATCGGATGAAGAAGACATTGAGAGTTTGTTCACGACGACTGGGCCTACGTCTTCGAGCTGTTCTTCGCCAAACCCATTCATGGGATAGATCTTCCTTTATGGAGTTTTAGGTAGTTTTTTTTCTCGTTCTTGATCTGTATTTGGCTATGCCTCTGTTTGTCAGTATCTCTTTCTGATAATAAAATCTTCGGCCATCTTTGACCTTTATTTAAAAAAAAAAATAGTGGTTGACATTTTTCATTTTCCTACTAATGATAAGGCCTAGCTAGGATCGATAAAGGGAGATGGATTTATGAGCTTTTTTATCTCCATGTTTAAACTTCAGATATAAAATAAGTATATGTAATTAAACCGCTGTTTTGTCCAGAATTTTTGTGTTTCGAGGATGGGGGTGTCAACTTGCCTCTAGCTGACTTCATGTTTGAGCTCAATAAAGG
>JACBKR010004368.1:0-24205 GCA_014218235.1 Colocasia esculenta | reverse complement strand
TCTCAACATTCTCAAAGATGTCGTCCTTCTATGAACTGTAGAAAGGAGGAGTAAAATTTGAATGGAATGCTAAATGCCAGGAAGCCTTCGATGAACTCAAGAGCTATCTAATGAATCTGCCCGTGTTGCAGGCTCCTGTACTAAGAAAACCCCTGATCCCATATCTGTCACACTATTAAGGACTCTCTAGGAGCTATCCTTGCACAACATGATGATTTGGCAAAGAAAGGGCAGTCTATTACCTATCTAGGCTATTCAATCCTGCAGAGCTCAAGCTCACCGCTATGGAGAAAACTTGTGTAGCGCTAGTGTGGGTAGTGCAGAAACTGAAGCACTATTTCCTAGCCCATCAGGTGAGTTTGATCTCTAGGATGGATTCCATTAGATACCTCCTAAAGAAGCTGGTCCTCGCCGATAGATTGGCACATTGGCAGAGCTTCCTGTCTCAGTTTGACATCACCTTTGTGGTCCAAAAAGCTATAAAGGGGTATGTTATTGCTGGCATCTTGCTCACATTCCTCTTCCTCATAGTGACATAGTCCAAGAAGACTTTCCTGATGAAAACCTATCACTCCTCTCTCGCAATTCCTTCTGGTCGCTTCATTTCGATGGAGCTCTGAATTCTAGGGGACGGGGCATAGGTGTTGTTTTGCTCACTCCAGAAGGAATCATCATTCCCTTGGCGTATCAACTTCAGTTCCGTAGAACCACAACACGAGTATAAATTCTCCTAGCCGGTCTCAAACGTGCCTATCTCTTAGGCGCGCTTCAACTCAAAATCATATGAGACTCTCAGCTTGCTCTTCGGCAGTCCTTTCTACTTACCGCACTTGTGACCCTAAACTCAAGCCTTATCAAGATTTGGTCACACTCCTAGCGAAGCAATTCAGCAAACTCATCTATATTCACACTCCTCGCTCTCAGAATATCTTGGCCGATGCCTTGGCATCTTTGGCCTCATCCCTCTCTTCCTCTCAGCCAAGTGCTGAGACTATCATTGTCTAGAGGTTAAAGCAACATCCACTCAGATCCTTCGTTCGAAAACCTCAAGAACTCTTCAATTGTGAAGGTAGAGAGAAGAAGCGAAGGAATTGATACTTATGGAGTTAGCAGAGATAATGGAAGAAGAAAGGACATGGTACCACAAAATTGAGAGATATTGCAAAGACTGTACCTTCCAGAAGAAGCAGATCTAAGATAGAAGAGCCATCCGTAGGGTGCGTTAAGGATACCATTGTTGGAGATGTGTTGTACAAATGCGCCCTAAACGGAATGCTCCTTAGATGCTTGCCTGACGAAGAAGCTTGGAAGGTAGTGGAAGGAGCCCACGCCAGTGAGTGTGGAGGGCTGAATAGTCAGATGCTAGCTAAGAAGATCCTTAGGCAGGGCTATACTAGCTAACCTTAGAAGAAGATTGTGCCATCTACGTTCGTAGGTGTGTCAAATGCCAGCTCCATGCCAACAAGATCCATGCTCCATCTTCCTCCCTACATCCACTATCATCCCCTTGGCCTTTCTCCATGTGGGCCTTTGATATCATTAAACCCCTGGTGATCCTAATGCTCAAATCAAACAAAAATCATTCATCCTCACTGCTACTGAAACTTCACCAGAGGGCCGAAGCTGAAGCATCGTAGAAATCGAAGGTTCAACCGTGTGTCAGTCATTATGAAGAATATCATCTCACGTTCAAAGTGCCAAGCGTATCGTCACCGACAATGGACCCCAGTCATATCTCAAGAGCTTCAAGACCTATGTAAGAAATTCAACATTTCTCTGCATCATTCATCTCCGTACTATCCACAGGGCAACGGTCAAGCCGAAGCCACAAATAAAACACTTTTGAAATTTTAAAGAAAACTTTGAGTCTCCACAAATTCGCTGATTGGCTTGAGAAATTGATTGAGGATCTATGGGCGACCGTACCTCCGTCCTCACACCCACGGAGCAAACTCCCTTTTCACTTACTTATGGGATGGAGTGGTATGTCCATATGAAATACTCATTCCTGTGCTAAGGGTATAGCTAGACAAAGAACTTAATCTCGATGAACGTCGAGAGGCATTACTTACACAGCTAGAACTCCTAGCGACGTCGCTGGCGTAGCCGATCATGCGCTTTCATATCAAAACAGACTCCTAAGATCTTTTCATAAGAAAGTGATTGAATGTAAATTTCAAGAAGGAGACATGGTTTTGAAGCAAATTTTCATAAAACCTAGAGGTCCTAGGTTCAAATTGCAAGCTAATTGGGAAGATTCGTATGTTGTTAAAGAAGTGTACCCAGGGAACGCTTATAGGCTAGTGAATGCTGATGGTGAGGGCTCTCTCATCCGTGGAATGTTGTATCTTAAAGATTCTACTTTGATAGAGAGTTTTTATGGTGGCACTACCATGCAAAGAGTATCAATAGTGTTAGGTCTTATATCTTTCTACGATTGTTGAACATCCTCTTTGTTCGGTCAACACACACAACACAGCAACCCTTGAACAATTGCCCTTTTAGACAAAATGTGTTACTACCTAGCCCTTGTGTGGGATGCACGAAGGCCTATTCTCTTCTCACTCAGACCAAGTGTAGGGGCAAAGGAACGCTCGTTTGAAGATTGAAAGGGAGGTATCTCATGTGTGACGGAGTCTCAAATAGAGACGGTCAACTAAGCTTGCCAAAGAAAGCGAAGCAAAGAAAAGAAACTATGTCAACATGACAAATAGGGACATGGCAAAGAGTGGCCATAAAGTTCACCGCGGGACATCTTTGAGCCCGGTCGTACGCATGCCCAAATCAAAAGAAACAAAGAGAAAGGAAAAATTAATGACCATAGAATCTCTAGACAACAGACACAATCCACATGATCTACACCTCAATCAATTGACAAACCAGCACCTTAAAAACCTACGCTAAGTCTTATCACAATATATCTTCTTACCTTCACAAATGGTCGAGTTGTGTCCTATGCATGATCTATGTAAGAACACTAAAGTTTGGGGCATTCAGCAAAGAGTTGCTAAATATGGATGCACACTGCACTCAGGGGATGCTTAACAACTGAGGAGGAGGTAAGATTCTTTAACCAATCACTCAATGTGGGTATTGTCGTTATAGAAATCTAAAAATCCAAAAAATAGAAAATTCAAAAAATGTAGAAAATCCAAAAATAGAAAAACTTAAAAACAAAACAATATAGAAAATCTAAAAATCCAAAAAAATCAAAAAATAGAAAATCCAAAAAATAGAAAATCAAAAAATAGAAAATTAAAAAAATCCAAAAAATAGGTGTACATATCGTTTTTTATCATGCATTGTTACTTTCTATTTTGCCTATTTATAAGGCTCAGTCCCTTAGCTATCATGAAGTTAAGTCAATCCTTGCTTAATGCAAGGGACTGAGCCAAAGAGCAAATCTACCTTGTTTTGTTAAGTGTGTAGGGACATGATGTTTTGAGCAGCACAACGATGTACTTAGTTTTCTCTCTCTCGGATTTCATTTCCCACTCGTGTCAATCGCAATCTATTCAACATCTCAAACACTAGCACAAAAGAAAAGATCCACTGAATATAACATCATGTACAGATAAAGGGGGAGGTGGCTCACAAACTCCTCATGTCCACCACCACTCTTCCCAGATCCCTTGTGCCTCTCAGGTGGAGGTGGCATGCATCAACACCCCTCATACTCTAGCGCTCGTCTCCCCCTCACGGTGTCTCTTCTCCTCCTCGTTCCTCCGGTGGCTTGAGAAACCCGCTAGATACTGCCTCACGGAGGCGCCACTGCTCCGCTCTTGCTCCTGCTCCGGCTCTGGCTGATCACCGTCACCAAGCTCTAAGGCTTGTCAATGCGAATCTACTGCGCAGACATCTCAGCACGCAGTCGGACAGCTCCGCTTGGTCCACTGTCGACCCATGCACCCGCAATGTCGCCAGCTCCCTCAATAGCTCCCCACCTGCATCAAACCGCCGTCTTCGCCTGGAAGCCCCACCGAGCTGTCCCTGCTGCCGCCGTCTCCGCCTGGAGAGCCACTGACGGGTCGCTCACTGCCGCCTCGCCTGCTCATTGCAGTGGCGATCCTCAACTCCGCAACCTGCATCAAAGCGTGTCAGCGTACAACCTCAATTGAAATGATTAGGTTCGAATTATACTTACCCTCTCCTCCAACGCTGCCGCCGCCTCCACTGCCCTCCTCAGGGCACCCGCCAACTGATCGGCGAGGTAGGACTGGGAGTCCCCCGCAGCTGCCCGTGACGAGGACGCACCCGCCTGTAACGTCCTCAATTTTGCCAACTCTGCATGCTGCACATGAAACACTTGTCAACAACTTTAAGTTGGAGGAACTGGTATTTTATCAAAGTCTGAGTAGGTAATTACCAGCTAGTCGGCCTCTCTCCTGGCGATATCCCGGTCCTGCACAGCGGAGTGCAGTAGGGCCTAGAGCAAAGCAATTTGTCTGGGTCACGTCCGCCTGCATAACATTAAATCATGTCAGGTCCATTCAATCCAAAAAGTTCATAAAATCTAAATTTGGAGTTATACCTATCGTCGGGCGCTCCTATAGACCCTCGCCCCATATTTCAAGGCGAAGGACTACAGGCATGTCTCATCCGTCTGTGCATCGGACGTGACCCGACGCCCTTGGTGCTCCCAATCTGTGATCTACTCCTTGGCCCTCTCGCACCAGTCATTCGTGTCATGAAGTTCCCAGAAGCTCCGACCATGCCTAGGTGTCCTACCTCAGCTAGGGAACTCCACAGCTCTCTGACGTAGCCCGAGCGACCACTAAGTCAGATGCAGATGAAGGGGAAGCACCAGGTTGAGAGCATGCACCCACGTCACCCTACCAAAGTAGAGGGGCCTACTCCAACTAGGGCTATTCCTCATCTTCCTCCTCCAAGTATAGCTGCCACACCACCTGCACAACACAGGGCACATCTTTTCAGTGCTAAGAACTTTCTAAAGAAATCAGTTGGATACTAAAGAAGGGGTAGTACTTACATCGAGTTGAGAGTAGAGATCAATCGCATCCTGGATGGCTTCCAGCTGCTCCTCTAGGGGTGGGTGTCACGGCACGGCACCCAGCGCCTCGCCAGGGCACAAGGCCCAGACACTCTAGAGTCCTCCGCCTCAGGCCTGGGAGGTGAAGGTAGTCCAGACCTACAAAAGAAGCACACAATTAGATCGTAGATATGCAAAATTGGAAATCTTGAATGAGACAGGAGAAAAAGAATGAAGTACTTGGAGGAAGGGGAAGAACTCGCTGATCGCAGTCTACCGGTCGAAGGACCCTAGACTATCGAACTAGTGCGCCAGAAGAGTAGCACCCCAAGCATACTCCCCTACCGGTCTAGGTCCTCTACAATGGTAGGAAGCGGAAGTAGACCACGTTGCCCCTCGTAGCAAACAATAGTCTGTCAGGGAGAAGTTGAGGAACGACGCAAATCCAAGTCTGCCTGAGCACAGGCTCGCTAGCTAGGGTCTCCCTACACCCTCTCACTAGCCGATCTAGCTGCTCATCTACAGTCTCACCTACCTCTCTAACCGTCTGAACCAGCCCTAGGCTCTTCTGCAGGTCTACCCTAGGAACTAAAGAAGACCTACGACCAACTGTCAATCCTAGGAGTCTCTGGCTATCTCTCTATAATAGGGGTAGGTAAACCGCTAACCGGGAGGCCGTACACCCTCAACCCGGTGATCCTACCCACGTCCTCAAGGTCGGGGATCATATGACCCCATGGGAACACGAAGGCGGTCGCCTCTGCGTCCCACCTACTCCCTAATGCCTAGGTAAGGGGAGCATTCGCCCTCATCCTCTCCATACGGAGGACCTCCTCAAACCCCATCTCATCCAGCCTCTTCCTATGGAAGCCCGGGAGCACTACGTACACCGCTAGCACGAGCAACCAGAAGACCTTGACCCTCATCTACCCTGCAAACACAAGAAGAAGCAACTAGTCAGTAAAATAGACAAATTCTAAGGTCTCGACCGAGGTCGCGTCAACCCATTGCGCCGCGACTTTGTCGCGACGCCCAGGGAGGCCGCGACCATGTTGCGACGGCCATTGGCTGACGTGACATTGTTGCGACATCTAACCCCGTCGTGACAATCCATATCTCAACGGAGTGGGCCGTCACGTTCTCAGTTGGTTGGCTGACCGGAGCCTCCCTTCTCCGGCAGCGTTTCTCTTGGGCGTTTCTCCCTACTTCCCCTCTATGGGGCTTCCACGACATCCACACACAAATTTGAGGGGTTTAGGACATGGGAACTCACCTTCTCCATGCCGCCTCCCGGGCCTCGGCCGCTGCCTCCTCCTCCGCCATATCGACCTCCGACACCTCCTCAGTCGCCGGAGCCCTCTTCCCGCCGCCAGAGTCGCCTTGATGCCATCCTCTTCGACCGTTCGACACCTTGGTGGTTACCACCTCTGTTTCCACCTCCTTCCATCGTCGTTAGAGAGAGGGTGAAAGAGACGGAGAGTGCAATAGAGAGAGAGAGAGTGGGAGCAAGGAGAGATCGCCAGAGAGGGGGGGATCGCTGGTGGAATAAATCGTCAGAGAGAAGGGGTTTGAGCACGAAAAGGGACAGGTGGGGACCACTGCATTTTTTAACTCTCGATTAGAGTTGCGACCGCTATAGACGACGTGTTAAGGTCGCAACGGCCTACCCGGTCGTGACTTGGTCGAGACCAGGTGGTCGTTGCGACATTAAGGCGACGTCTGTAGTTGTCATGACATGACCTAACACACACAACAGTGAAGAAAATTTCAATTTTATTGATCCAAATTATCTAATACAGATTCCAATCATGTCTATGATCAATCAAATCATCTTTTCATTCCCCATCTGCTATAATTCCTAATCCTCAAGCTTATCCTCCAGCCTGTGCAGCCTCTGCCACGGCACAATCCCCTCGAGGTCAGATCCTCCTCAGTGCCTATAGGTACTCTCGGTAGACGTCATCGTCCTCCGCTACCTCCACTAAGATAAGCTCGTAGTGCACACCTCTAGTGTATAATGGCGCTCCTCACATCCTGCTCGTCCTGTGCATTGTCCATCTTTCTTACTTGAATAGGGGGTAGTGGGAGAGAGTTGGTACAATTGTGCGTGCCACCCCAAGCTGAAGGTAACACCGGTGTGTGTTGTAGAGGACTAGTGCTTCATTCCCTACAAACTACTGGTCCAGGCTGATGCGTTGAGGTAGTCGAATGATCTTGTTGAGGAGGATGGTCGGCCGCATCTCAAACTGCTCCACTTGTAGGGTGTTTAGATATAGCCTCCACTCCATTAACCCCTTGACCGTCGTAGCCTTGCACCACGCTTGGGTGGTCATATGTACTGGAGAGCCAATGAAGGAGAGAGGATGATGGGTCATGCTCATACACTTGACATATGTACTGTTCGTCGCCTTGTAGCATATACGCATGCCATCTAGCACTCGAGGGCGATCACTGGCCGAATAGGGGTCCTCCAGTGGCTGCAGAGGATAGACCAGCATAGATACCCTAAGACGGCTTGGGAGATAGGCATACCTTCCCACACACAGCTAATAATGCTCAGGTTGGCTGTAGATAAGAGATGGTCTTGTGTGGGGAAGAGAATGACGCCGCATATGTAGATGCGGCGGCCTTGGCAATGTCTAGGTAGTTCCCGGTCTTCTTATTGCACTAGGAGGCGATCCACTAAAAGAGAGGGATCAAGTGGAGGAAGCCTGGGCCTGTCATGGTGTCAGATCCCAGGTTCTGGGGGTAATCTCACCAAGAATAGCCCAAGAGTCAATAGGGGCTAGAGTGTGGGGGATGAGGTGCTCCGCCCCTTTCTTATCCTTGGGGAGCCCTAGCATGAGCTCCAACTCCTCCAGTAAGATGGTGGCCTCGAAAGTGGGAAAGATGACGTGTGTGTCTGAGGGTGCCACAATCCACGAGCGCCGTAAGGTTGTCCCAGATGTGGATAATTTTATGGTAATTCTTGGCTAACACTAACACTGTTGTTAGCTTCCACTCCTGCAATAGGTTGATGGATGCTATAGGGAGCGCCTTTATCATAGGTTCTAGCTAGGATTTTTGAATAGCGTCTTCCACCCGGGAGGATCTAGAAGAAGAAGAGAGAAAAAGAAGAAGAAGAGGAGGGGAGAAAAGAACTAGAAGATGAGCTAGACGAACTTACCTGAGCATCTTGCTTGGAGCTCACATGTCTTGGCACAAAGGTGAGGCGATGGAGCTCTCCACAGGCTGTCCTAATAGCTTTTGGACCGCCATAGGGGGGAGGGTTGGCTTGGAGGAAGCTAGAAGACCTCTTCATGGCTTGGAGAGAGAGAAAACCAAGAGAGAAGAAGAGAGAGAAAGTGGGCTGCGAATCTGAGCCTTGAACCCCTATTTATTGAGTCCCAGGAGGGGTTAATCCCACTCCAATTCGTACATAGGGGTTAAAGTAGTATTAGGATTGTGTTTAGGAGTCCCATTAGTGATAGGATAAGTCTTAAGATAGGGATAGGGCTCAGTTTTAGGTTCCAGCGCACAGAACATTGTCGCGACACCCCGATCCGACGCGATAAGGTCGCGACCTCCATGGTGCCGCGACAGTGTCGCGACCCCAAGTGGCGTCACGTTTGTACATATTGTGTTTTCCTATGTCTGTGTATGATTTGTTGTGTTGATGTTTTGTTTTGTACATATTTCCCTTATTTTCAGTCAATTGTTATTTGCCTATTTATCAAAAAACAACAAAAAAATTCAAATAAAAAAATAAAAAAATGGAGCTTCACAGGTAAGTCCAGGTATGATCTTCTATCCCTATCCCTCGCATTACTATATGTTAGCTTAGTTATCTCAAGGACCGGATGGTTCTCAGCATGCTCTGGGATCTGAGTTCTCCTTCATCAAAAATAGTGATGATCTAGATGCACATTGTTAATCACTGGACACCCGTTAAGTTGTATAAGGTTGGGAATGATGGACTCTATCTTGCACAACGGTGTAGGAAGATCTCGACCCATTCTTGTCTGGTTTAGCAATATTATCCTTGATCTATTTTCTATTTCCCTTTCTTTGCATTTGGTTTTATGATTTCTTTTCTTTTAGCCCAACATGCATCATATAGGTATTGAGCTATCATGACTCATCCCTGGCTAATAATTGTTGCCCACTGCCCAGATAGCAAGCCCAGAGGGGGGTGAATGGATTGCTAAAAATTCTTTTAGTAGAAATTCATGTAAATAAACAAACTAGATAGACAACTAAGATCGAAGGTTAGAGTTAGTGTTAACCAAAATAATGAGAAAAATCACATAAACAATAGGAAATTTTATCCTGGTTCGGATCTCCTATCCCAAGGAGTCCTACGTCCAGTCCCCAAGCAACCACTTGAGATTTCACTATACAAGAGTACAGTCCCCCTTAAGGACACTTACATATCTAGCCGCAGCTGGCCTTCTCTTCTCAATCAAAAGAGGAACAACACCACCTGTATCAACAGGTCTTCTCTTCACACCAGAAGAGGATCAACCACAAAGAATGCGTTGTAAGAGGGAGGGCCCCAACCAAGCTTATAATCACTTGCTTGATCTGAGGCGAAGTCTGAGAGGCAGAAGATGATTACAAGATGACTCTCTCTCAGATCTACGCAGGCTCTCAAAAAGTAATGCACTATTCTCACAGAGAGCTAAGAGCTATAGAAAAATTAGATTGGTCGACTGGCTCTTGTTGTTCTTCCGGTGACTGGAGTTTCAAACTTCTCTGGGGTTCAAGAGTTCGAACTATCTAACTATCCTTCATGGAGTCACCAGTCTTCTATTTTCTTCTGGAAATATTTTGACCGTTGTAGTATCCATTGAAATATCTGTTGTCTCACAGCTTCATGCACGTTAGAGAGATTGGTCCGAAGCAAGGAGCAGATGAGCATGCAGCCATTATGCTTGGATTGATACATACACCTTCAAGGAAAGATTGCCTGAATCTTCTATCCTTTTTTCAGGTTGACAGCTCCATCTTTGACGTGCGTTTCTACAAAAGTCCTGCACACAATAAATGCTGACACATAGACAACTTCTCTTTGTCTAAACTGTCAGTCAGTATTAGTAGTCGTGCTGCAAAGGATATACCAATCGGAAATGATATCTTATCATCATATACGGCAAGATTTTACGTGACACAGTAAGGTAAACAAGGATGTGTTGTACCTTTACAATAAATACTCAAGACCAAAGAATATAGTTTGGTGCGCGGGAAGGTTTTTGAAATCTACAGAGATTTGAACTTATACATTTAAATATCATGAAGGATAAATCTTCTAAAATTTATCTGAGAAGATAATGATAGTGTTTGTCAATTATTTAACCCACATTCGTTGTGAAAGGAATTGATACACACATGAAATCATTGTTATCAACGTGATCCATATATGAATAAAATCTATGTTGAAATAAAGTTAATGTGATCATAATCCATGTATAAATAGTGAAATCATTATTCTGTACATAATCGTATATGAATGAAGTTGATGTACAGATGAAATCGTTGTTTTAGTGAGGGAATCGTTGTTTGAGTAAAATCGATAATGAAATCGTTGTTTCAATGAAATCGATAAGAAAATTGTTGCTTAAGTGAAATCGATCATGAAATCGTTGTTTTAATGAAATCGATAAGGAAATCGTTGTTTAAGATCGATCACGAAATCGTTGTTTTAATGAAATCGATAAGGAAATCGTTGTTTAAGTGAAATTGATCATGAAATCGTTGTTTTAATGAAGAAATCGTTGTTGTGATCAAATCATTGTTTAAGTAAAAGTGAATCGTTGTTTTGAGCAAATCGTTGTTTAAGTAGGCCAATCGTTGTTGTGATCAAATCGTTCTTTAAGTGAAAGGAAATCGTTGTTGCAATCAAATCGTTCTTTAAGTGAAAGCAAATCGTTATTGTGATCAAATCATTGTTTAAGTGAAATAAATTGTTGTTTTCAATCAAATCGTTCTTTTAAGTGAAAGCAAATCGGTGTTGTGATCAAATCGTTCTTTAAGTGAAAGCAAATCATTGTTGCGATCAAATCGTTGTTTCTATGAAGGAAGTCAATGTGTACTTAGACAAAAACATATGCAATGTATTTCATATAGTAGTATGTGAGGATAACTTATAGATTTTCTAGATTTATTTCCTGTGGATAAACTTCACAAACAGTGTTAGAGAATACTTCTCAAGGTTTTTTTCATCACAAAAAAAATACATATATAATTAATAATTAATTATATAGAGATGGACTGATCATTAATCTCCCCCTTTTTGGTGATGACAAAACATAGAAAATTGCATGCATAGAAAGTACTAAAATTTTGTTAAAATTTTTAATTTTAATTTAATTTTAGGGTATGTCTTTCAGAATAATTTCTCCCCCTTTTTGTCATTAAGCAAAAAGAATTAGATAGACAGAAGAGAAAATGGAGATAGACAAAGATAAATGGGAGCCAATATCATATTTGATTACTTAATGGGGGTCAGAGATGTAGAAGGCAGGAGACAGTAGTGAGGCATGGTGAGTGATGATTGGTCAAGCCTGGAGTTCCTGCTCTTCAAAGAAATTCTTAAACGCACTCCAAGAATATTGTAGGAAGGCCCCATGTCTGGAAGAAGTCTCTGGATGTGGAGCTGCCTCTGAGTTTCAATGAATTGGCATACTCATCCTTACCAAAGGAGGACCTATGTAAGCTAGTGGTTCCAAAACTAGCATGTTGGAGAAATTTTTCGATGGATATAGGGTAGAAAATCTTGTGCTGCAGCAGATCCTTCTTCAAGGGTACATAGACTTTGTACCTCTCAACCCAATGGCAAAAGGATCCTGAACCAAATTGATAGAGTTGAGATGCAAGAATTCTTTAGCAGAAAGAGAGGGTTTGTTGGATCTGGCCAGGGAGATTCAGAGCGTCCAACTGCTGAGTAGCAAGGTGATAGTGCTTCTCCCAGTCATAGGGGAAGTGTCTTTCACACTCAGACAAGAGAGGAGCTAAGACATTGGACTTGATGGAACCCTTGTGATATTCTCTGAATAGACTGTGGAAGGTAAGAGGAGCTCCCTGCTGGACTATGATTCTGGCCATTACTCTAGCAAATCTTTCAAAATAGTAGGAGACCCACTGCAATCCATGAGCAAGGAATGTATCTTGGGGAGAAAAACAATCTCTGGCAACTTAAGAGTATAAAAATCTACTTGTAGAGAAGTGTTGACTGGATTTTCAGTTCTGAGCTGGACAATGGCTGCCTTAAATTGACCAAGCTGAATTTCTAGCAATTTGTTGACAAACCGATAATCATTGTACATCTTGAAGTGCCAGATTATTTGATTTCCCTTTGGATGAAGGGACCCCAAGTGTTTCAATGGTGGATGACAAACCACTCAGACAGAGAAAGTTGGTGGTCTGAGGGTGGAAACCTTTCAGATCTGGCAAGTAAAAATTTCCTGTAGAGATACTGATGGCCCTGAGCCCACTGGTCTTCAGTCTTAGACTTAGCTATGGAGAAGATTTTGGACTGATCTGATTTGGCTATGGGAGAGAGAGGAAGAATAATAGTGAGGTGTTCTGTGAGATTAAGGTGAGGGAGGCCAAAAATAGCAGCAAATGTACATTTTTGTAAGAATTCGCAATAAAAGGGATCTCCTTCTATTTCCAACAGAAAGAAGAACAAAGAGGAGGGAATCAAGGTTCAGAAGAGAGAGCAAGTTTCTTAGAAACTTTTCTCTTTTAGGGGGCATGACTAGGAGAACCTGTCCTGTGAACATGAGAGGAGACAGACAGGACTGAGCGAAGAATTGCTTCTTCTAAAATCATCTTTAATGTCCTGATGACATGGCCTTGAACACGAGCACCCTCTGGAATGATGGTGATAAAGGAGGGAGGAGTGGGTGGATGAAGAGAAGAGAAAGAAGTAGGAGGAGATGGTGCAGATGGTTCAGCATATGAGGGACCAACTGAGGATGATGCTGAAGGTTCCTCAAATGTGGGAGGAGGAGGAATAAGAGGAGGTAGCAGGAAAAGGTGTAGGTGAAGAGGTGTTTTAGAAGAGGTTTCTTGGAAGGTTTAGGTGCAGGTGGGGCTGAGAAGGATGTAGGTGGAGAAGAAGGAGCTGGAGTCTGAAGGTTAGAAGGGACAGCAAGCTCTGAGGGCACGACAACACTTCTGCAGGAGCTTGAGACCTAACTAGCTCTGCCACTGACTCCACTGGCCCTGATGGCTCAGTACCAACATCCTCAACTTTAGATGGCCCTGATGGCCCTAACTCTGCAACTGATTGCCGTGGTGGCCGGACTTCCTCTTCAGAAGGCCCTGGTGGCCTGACTTCCTCTTCAAAAGGCCCTGGTGGCCTGACTGCTTCTTCTGATATAGATTGAGTGGGAGCAGGAGGGGCAGGAACAGACAATTACGCCCTCACAAATTCTGAAAGATTTGACACTAGCTGCTTCAAGCTTCCCAACTCATTTCTCATCTCCTAGAGTTTAGTTTTCACTGCTCCAATCTCCTTGGCTTCAGTGCTCTGACTAATAAAGATGGATTGTACTTCAGACTGAAAAGAGCACAAATCTCCCCATGTGTATCCAGTCTATTAATGACAGGCTTCATGTGCACATGAATCTTCCTCTTCTTTGATATGTGGTGTGCCTTCCTGGTGAGTAGAGGAATTCTGGGGGCAACACCCTTTCTCTTTCACCGGAGCTGATAATAACCTCATCTAAAACATCTTCAACAATTCCTTCCTGGAATTGATCTACAGGAGCACTAGCAGTAGGCTCCCCCTGAATCTCTGGCTCCCCCTGAGCTGGAGCATCTTCCATCAGTACATCTTCAGTGTGGCCTGGTGCCACCACCTCTGGAATGGTTTCTGCCATACTACCCTCCATACTAACATCTACAACAGAAACATTGGAATGTCTTCTATAAGAGTATTTCCTGCTCCCCCTCAACATGAGTAACAGTCTCCAAAGATTCTTCAATAGCAGGAGCAGGGACTATAGAGAGGATCACAACTTCAGATGAAATGTGCTCAGGTGATATTTCCTCAATCATTCTTACAACTGTAGGAGGTTCTTCAATTCTAACATCTGCTTCTTTCTCTTGAACTGGTGGAATTTCTGGAGCTTCCCCAATGATTGCTTCCCCTTCTGCCATGGAGGTCTTGGTCCAATGTTTCCCACTAGAGAGAAACCACTTTTCTTCAAATTCCTGGACCGAATAGGCTGGCCTATCTTCTCCATTACTTCTCCTTTCAGATCAATATCATAATCCTTGAAAATTCTGGTGAGCAGCTAGGCATATGGAAGAGATACTGCCAATTTGTTCTTTTTATCCCATATCATCTCTGCAACAGACTTCATCCTTTCAATAATAACCTGAACCATGTTGATATCTGATTTTGGATGGCCCAGAACATCATATCCAAATCACCTTTTAGCCAGGTTGAGAAGGTAGCGCTTCTTGGCACCAAAATCTAACAAACTATAAAGTGCAGTATTCTGTTGAATGCATTAAGTTGGTTGATGTCGATCTTTCCATCCTTCAGCTTGTACTCTGTTCTGATGATCCCTAGCCCCTTGGCATGAATGTCTACGGAGTCTACCCCACTGTGACCGACTGTAGATACTCCAAATAGTCTCTCCAAAAGATCATAGGTGATGTGAATGGGTGTACCTTTTACTGTGGAGGAGAGAGATCCATCTTCTTTTGATTTCGTGTAGGTGTAGAAAGCTTTGGCTAGGTTTGGATAACTTGGTTCAGAAACAGTAACCATCTTCGTCCACTTCATCCTCTGAATAGCTTCCACTATGCTGTGCATACCATGCTTGTCTAGATCTTCAATATCCACTGCCTTGTTTCCACAAAGCTTGATCCTGACAGCCGCAAACGTTCTTGTTGTCCCACCGTGAGAAAGGTGACACTGTAACCACCTATGATGCTGAAACTCCCAGAAGCGGCCATGGAATCGAGCAAGGAAGGTTTCTAGAGGATCGTGGGAAGAGAGGAACAAGAACCCTCAAGAAATTTAAGTAAGAACAGAGGGATTCTCCGAAACCGCACAGAGGTATTCATGAGTAGATGAGGGTTTCGCAAGCAAGCAAATCGAAGGAGATAAGAGAGAGAGGAAATCGATGTGGTAAGGATTTCAGACTTAATGACAAGACATTAAAGTAGCTTTTGAAACGTCAGAGCATTAAAAGCGGATAACGACAAAAGAGGAGAGGATTACGCAAATAATAAGAATTAATTCTGAAATGCCATGGCAATTATGACGCAAACAATAAAGGATTTGCTTAAATTTAGCGGGAAGGACAAGTATTATTCTGAAAATTTATTAGTCAGTTACGTACAGACATATCTTGTTACAAATTACACATACCTATTTCCCTTCTAAGAGACGTAAATCTCTCTCCAGGTAAGGCTTTTGTAAAGATATCTGCTAACTAATTCAAAGTATCTATGAAGGAAATATTAATATTACCATTAGATACATGATCTCTAATAAAGTGATATCTAACCTCGATGTGTTTCATCCTTGAGTGCTGCACTGGATTTTTTGTGAGATTTATTGTACTTGTGTTGTCGCACAGCAATGGGATGGTCTTGATGTGTAATTCATAGTCTTCAAGCTGTTGTTTGATCCATAGTAGTTGTGTTCAACAACTTCCAACAGCTACGTATTCAGCTTCAGCTGTTGATAATGCTACTGAATTTTGCTTCTTTGAGGACCATGAAATCAAGCATCCCGCAAGAAATTGACAACCACCACTGGTACTTTTTCTATCTACTTTACATCTAGCATAGTCAGCATCAGAATATCCAACTAAACTAGTTTCACATGATTTGGATACCATAGTCCAAGGTCATGAGTTTTAGCTAGATATCTAAAATCCTTTTAACAGATATTAGATGAGACTCTTTAGGATCATACTGGTATCTTGCACACATACATACACTAAATAAGATATCTGGTCTACTAGCTGTTAAATAAAGCAATGATCCTATCATGCCTCTATAAATTTTCTGATCAACTTTCTTACCTTCCTTATCACTGTCTAACCTTGTACATGTGCTCATTGGAGTGGACAGTGGTTTGGCATTTTTGAATCCAAATTTCTTTTAATAGTTCCTTGGTGTATTTTGCTTACAAATATGAGTTCCTTCATTACCTTACTTTATTTGTAACTCAAGGAAATAGTTGAGCTCTCCCATATACTCATATCAAATTCTCCCTGCATGAGCTTCTCAAAATACTTGCACAAAGATTCATCAGTAGATCTAATATGATATCATCTACATAAATTTGCACAAGTATATGTTCTTGGCTTTTGATTTAATAAACATGTGCTATCTATTTGACCTCTAATAAAATCATGAATTAGCAAGAATGCACTAAGTCTTTCATACCATGCTTAGGTGCTTGTTTTAAACCATATAATGATTTATGCATTTGGAATATGATTCAAAAATCTAAATCATCAAAACCAGGAGGTTGTTCTACGTAGACTTCTTCCTTTATGTAACCATTTAAAATGCAGATTTTACATCCATTTGAAAAAGTTTTAAATCCAATGCACATGCATAGAAAGTAAAATTCTAATGGCCTCTAGTCTAGCCACTAGTGCATAGGTTTCATCGAAATCTATGCCTTCCTCTTGGGAATAGCCTTGAGCACCAGTCTAGCCTTGTTTCTAGTGATAACACCTGCTTCATCCAATTTGTTCCTGAACACCCATTTAGTGCCAATCACATGATGATCTGATGGTCTCGGAACAAGGGACCAACTTGATTTCTCCTGAACTGATTAAGTTCATCTTGCATGGCTAAATCCAAGATTCATCAGACAGTGCCTCATTGACTGTCTTCGGCTCTATTTGAGATACAATGCTAAATATCACAAGGAATAACATTACCTCTTGTTCTTACCCCAATTGATGGATCTCCAATGATGTTGTTAGTAGGGTGATCCTTTTTGTACCTCCATTCCTTTGGAAGATCATCATGGATAATATCTTTCTGTTGTAGTTCTTCCAAGGGTGGATCTTCACTATCCTTGATGGTAGATTCTTTGAGCTTCTGGGTAAGACTATTTGTGTCTTCATCATCAGTTACAGACTCCTTCTCAAAGAATGGTTAGATTCATAAAAAAAATATATGAACAGTTTGTTCAATCAATAAACTTCTTTTTATTAAAAACTCTATAGCCTTTGGATTTAGATGTGTACCCCATAAAGATCCCTTCATCGGATTTAGGATCCAACTTACCTATGTCTCTCTTACCATTGTTGTGAATGAAGCATGGGCATCCAATGTTCTGAGAAGGCTGATTTTGGGCTTCCTTTGCTTGTACAGCTCGTATGCAGTCTTCTTCAGGATTGGCCTGATCATGACTCTATTTATGATGTAACATGATGTGTTTATAGCTTCTGCCCAGAAGTATATTGGAAGGTTGTACTCAAATAGTATGGTTCTAGCCATATCCAACAAGGTTCTATTCTTCCTCTCAGCTACTCCCTTTTGCTGTGGTGTTCTAGGTGCTGAGAAATTGTGATCTATACCTTGATCATTACAGAAATCTGCAAATCTGTCGTTTTGGAATTCTCTCCATGATCTGAGTGGATGCTAATGATGTGAACTTCTTATCCTTTGAACTACTTTACTAAACTTTACAAAACTTTCAAATGTGTCATCTTTATGCTCTAAAAATGATACCCATGTGAATCTTGAATAATCATCTACTATGACAAATCCAAAGTTCTTTCCTCCCAGGCTGGTAGTTCTCATTGGACCAAACAGATCCATATGTAGTAGTTCTAGTGGTTTGGAGGTAGTAACTATTGTCTTTGATTTGAAGGAGGATTTTGCATGCTTCCCTTTTGCACAAGGTTTACAAATACTGTCAAGTCTTGTGTTTCTTCGGTAGACCTTCTACTAGATCATGTTTGATAAGTTTTCTTATTCCATCCAAGCTACAATAGCATAATCTTCTATGTCATAATTCAGCAGTCTGATCTTTACTTGCTGCTAGACAATATCTTGATCTTTCAGTTCTTCTAGATGCAGTACATATAAATTCTTTTCTCTACTGGCTTCGAAGACAATTGCACCATCCTTGATAATCAGACACTTAGATTCTTGAAATTTGATTTGGTGGCCCTTGTCGCACAGTTGACTAATGCTATTTAGATTGTTCTGAGTCCTTTGATGCATGGAACATCTTCTATAAAGATTCTATCTTGACTTCCAATAGATCCACACCAATTACTGACCCTTTTCCATTATCCCCATAGGTGACTGTGCCTTCTTCACTTTTGATATGAGAGAACAGTTTCTTGTTACCTGTCATATGCCTTGAGCACCCGCTATCAAGGTACCACTTTGATGCTCTAAGGCTTCCTTGCAATAAATCAATTAGATTTAGGTACCCAAGTTCTTTTAGGTCCTGGTTGGTTAGTTTCTTCACAGTTTATTTTGGGAATCTATTTTAGGTGTTTAGTTGTCGATGTTATTTTAGTGTGACCTAATTTGTTACAGTGTGTACAGCAATGAATATTGTTTAATATCTAATTTGGCTTATGGTTCTTATTTTTATTTATTTTGTAATCAAGATTTTGTTCAGCTAAAATTTTGGAATTGGATAAATTTTAGGATGTATTACAGTTTCTTCATTTTCTGGTGGAGTGTATCTTAAGCCATACTTTTTCCTACCTGATCTTCTTGCTCCTTTTAGTATTAAAGAGGATTTACCATTTGTAAAATTTTCAACTGTGGCCATTAGATATTCATTCTTTTGTTAGTGTGTTGATTTCATTTTAAGTTTGATTGTGGTTTCCTGATTTTCTAATTTTGATATCTTTTCATTTTTATTCTCTATATCTTCATATAATAGTTCATTTCTTCTTTTTAATTCCGAAATTTGTTTTTCTAACTGTTCAGTTTCAGATTTTAGATCTGAGGTGGTTATTTCGAGACATGTAATTTTTCTTAGTTGTTTTTAAAAATTTACAAACATCTTTATATTTACTGTATAATTCATTAAAAGTATCTTCTAAGCTATCTGAATCAGATTCATTGCAAGAAGTAAAAGATGAATCAGAGGCTACCTTATCATCAACATTTTGCCATGAAGGCCAGGTTGGCTTTTTCTTCTTCTTCTTCGTTGGAGCTTGACTCACTGTCTGATTCACTTTCATTGTTCCATGCAGCAGCCATGGCTTTCTTCTTATATCTTCTAAATTTTTTTGTGTTGTCCTTTTTCTTGAACTCATTTTTCTTTAACTTTGGACACTCGGCTTTGATGTGTCCAGGCTTCTTGCACTCATAGCATATCGGTTTTAGTTTCTTAACATCTTTGCCTTCAGATCTTTTAAAGTCTTTTCCTTTCTTGAAGTATCTTCTTCCTAACTGATATTTCTTCTTAGCTAGTATACGTTGCAGTCTTCTAGAGAGAAATGCTTCTTCATCTTCACTGCTCTCATGGCTTTTGTCACTTTCTGATTCGCCATTAGTTGTTTCTTCTGTGGCCTTGAGAGCATTATTGTGCTTCTTCTTGCTGGAGGATTCTCCCAGCCTCTCCATATTTATCTCATGAGCCATCAAAGACCCAATGAGCTTTTCAAGTGACATTCTTCTAAGGTCGTTGGCTTCTTCTATGGCTATCACATGTGGAGTCCATGAGGTTGGTAGAAATCTTAATATTTTTCTCACCATGTCTCCAGTTTCATAAATTTTTCCAAGCCCAGCCAAACCATTGGTGATATTTGTAAATCTGCTGTACATTTGGGTGATGGACTCTCCTGATTGCATTTGAAATCTTTCGTACTGAGCTACCAGGATGTCTATTCTTGTTTCCTTCACCAGTTCCTTCATATATGATTCTGAGCTTTTCCCCACATTTCCATAGTTGACTTGCATTTGAAATCCTGTTAAATTCTTTCTTACTCAGTGCACAACACAGTATACTTTTAGCTTTACTGTTTAGGGATATTTTCTTCTTGTCTTCATCTGTCCAATTTTCTCTGTTGTTGAGTACCACGAGGTCTCCTTCTTCAATGATTGACCAAAGTTGGAAATCGAGACCCTGAAGGAAGAACTCCATCTGAGTCTTCCAATAGTTTGTAATCTTCACCGTCGAATAGAGGAGGTCTGTTGACGGACTGACCTTCTGCATATCCTTGAGCTGCCATTTATCTTTGCTCTTAAGATCGTGAGAACTAGACAGACAACACTAAGATCGAAGGTTAAAGTTAGTGTTAACCAAAATAATGAGAACAATCACATAAACAACAAGAAATTTTATCCTGGTTCGGATCTCCTATCCCAAGGAGTCCTACATCCAGTCCTCAAGCAACCACTTGGATTTCACTATACAAGGGTACAGTCCCCCTTAAGGACACTTACACATCCAGCCGCAGCTGGCCTTCTCTTCTCACCAGAAGAGGAACAACACCACCTGTACCAACAGGTCTTCTCTTCACACCAGAAGAGGATCAACCACAAAGAATGCGTTGTAAGAGGGAGCCCCAAGACCAAGCTTATAATATCTTGCTTGATCTGAGGCGAAGTCTGAGAGGCACAAGATGATTACAAGATGACTCTCTCTCAGATCTACGCAGGCTCTCAAAAGGCAATGCACTATTCTCACACAGAGCTATGAGCTACAGAAAAATTGGATTGGTCGATTGGCTTTTGTTGTTCTTCCGGTAACTAGAGTTTCAAACTTCTCAGGGGTTCAAGAGTTTGAACTGTCAAACTATCCTTCATGGAGTCACCAGTCTTCTATTATCTTCTGCGAAATATTTTGACCGTTGTAGTATCCGTTGAAATATCTGTTGTCTCACAGCTTCATGCACATTAGAGAGACTAGTCCGAAGCAAGAAGCAGGTGAGCCTGCAGCCATTAATGCTTGGATTGATACATACACCTTCAAGGAAAGATTGTCTGAATCTTCTATCCTTTTTTCAAGTTGACAGCTCCATCTTTGACGTGTGTTTCTACACAAGTCCTGCACACAATAAATGCTGACACATAGACAACTTCTCTTTGTCTAAACTGTCAGTCAATATTATAGTCGTGCTGCAAAGGATATACTAAATCGAAAATGATATCTTATCATCATATAAGGCAAGATTTTACGTGACACAGGTAAGGTAACAAGGATGTGTTATACCTTTACAATAAATACTCAAGACCAAGGATATAGTTTGGTGCGCGGGATGGTTTTTGAAATCTACAGAGATTTGAACTTATACATTTAAATGTCATGAAGGATAAATCTTCTAAAAATTATCTAAGAAGATAATGATAGTGTTTGTCAATTTATTTAACCCACAATCGTTGTGAAAGGAATTGATACACACATGAAATCATTGTTATCAACCTGACACACACATGTCCATCCAAAATGAAACCTGCAGGCCAATCGGCTAGGGTACCTCTCAATCGAGGGGTTGATTGTCCTTTTATCTTCTTCCTGTCGTCCAGACTTATGTCTTCCTAGCATTCTGTTCGAGCAGCTAACTCAAGACTTTCAAGAAGATTTCTATTGCTTTTTGGTCAGATCGGGTGTCTCTTTACCTTGGCTCCTTTTAATTTCACTCCACATCATCTCCGCTTCATCGTCATTTCATGACCTCCACTACACTTCTACTTCGCTCCCTTGAAAAGTGGAAGCCAAGGAGGGGAAATCTGTAGACACCCATTATGCCTCATAAGTCAGACCATATTTCTTGTTCTCTTATGGCCCCATGTTGGTCACTCACCTTGAGCCCATTGATTAGCCACGTTGAACCCATTTAAGCCCAATTCTCAATGTATCTCGTCCAATCATCACTTCAAGAGTCCTTGTCCTAGGGCTTCAACCCTCAGACCTTAACGCGACGGCCTTGGGGGTCGCGTTCATGCCATTTACCGATTAAAATTCCTAAATAATTGATTATATTTCTCAAATAATTGATTATAATCTATAAAATACTAGTTATCATTAACGCGACGGGTCGTGGTGTTGCATTAGCATCAAGGTCGCATCTACTCTGGTCGTCGCGATAGCCCATGCATATCCATTCATGTGCTTTCAATGTCGCAACCACATTGGCCATCATGAAAATCCTTATCGCGTCTCTACACCCGTCACGACAATGCTCTACATGCGCTAGCTCCGCAACCACCTCCCCTCTATCCTCCATTGGACTCTATCCTCATCCACAACCACTCTCCACCCCCCAGCCGCGGTTTGAGGTTCCATCTCACCTTGGACCCTCCTAGGACTCTGTCCATGCAGATTTACTTGGTTTTTATTATTTTCATGGGCCATTATCACCTATGGACGGGATACTCTCTCTCTCTTCTCTATTTAAGTTGACCCTCTCTTTCTGAACGGGGTGAGGACCCATAGCTACCACGAAGTGCTACCAAAAATCTTGCCAGAGCTCACCCTTAGCTCGTAGCCCTCCCATATCCTCTCATTTTCCCATTATCCTCTTCATCAAGTCATACTCTTCCTTCATACATGGAGCTCGGTAGCTGAGAGGGCGACACCCACAACCTTCAGAGGCTGCTACAAGACCCAAGGAGCATCACGTTTAGCTAGGGAGTCACCCCTTTGGGGCCTTTCTTCCTTCCCTCCTCCTCATTTTTTTTTCTTTCAAGCATGTTGTTATTTTCTTTTTAAATAGTGGCACATCTCCATTCCCACGTTTTATACAACCCAAGGGGTTTCCAAACACCCTTAGGTCATTCCCTCCATGATGTCATCCTCCCTTTTCTTTTTGAGTAGATACTTCACTAAATATGGTCTAACAAGGTTTCTTTATTTTGTTTCGTTGTTTGGGCAGGTTCTACAACAGATCAGATGAGGGCTCTCATCCTCTGGCCGACTGAAGGACGGAAGAGGTCCCCCATTCATCTCCCGCACTGTTGAGAAGGCGTCAAGGTCCCCTGTCGCGACATCAAGAACGCGACTGGTCGTGGCGTCGCGACCAGCTTCATATCGCGACGGGTCTTCCCGTCACGACACCAGTAAGTGGCCCTTCTCGTTTCCTTTTCCTAGCACGTTAGCCTTCGATCTTCATTCATATTTTAGGGCACATGTTAGGTGGCGATCACATTCTCTATACCGTGTTGTGACACTTCATGTTGTGTGTTTCGAGGGGCGCGCAACCCCGTGATTACACCAGCTAGGGCCTTTGGCTTGGCACCTCGACACCACAGAGTCCTCAAACCCTAGCCACATGTGCACACTCAAACGCTCTTCTTCACATCTGGTCCTCGACCGATTTTCCCCTATGCTAGACTTAAACGGTGGAGAAGGGCCCCACGGAATCAGCTCATAACCACCACAAGGGGCATGCACTGGACGGAGTCGCACTTGACGCCCAGGCTCACTGGCGGAACAACTCGACAGCAGTCATCCAGACGGAGCCCAGCTCAACGCCTGGGAGGAACACAACACAAACACAATTACGACAAAGCATGACACACGCACTGACGAAGATGCTCTCAACGTCTGGCACGTCGTGCCAAGAGGCAGACACCATGTGTCCAAGCCTCGCACATGGAAAGGGGCTCAGACTGTTGGGACCTATTTGTGGGGTTGACTCCTAATTGTCGTCAACCTATGGTAGATGACAGAGTCTACTGCCATCTACTAGTGCCATTAACCACACCTTGACGGCAAGTGATCTTGCCGCTGAGTTCATTCTGAAGAGTTTGACGGCAACAAACTATGTCCAAGTTCTTCGGCTTCCAGTAGTTTTTATACGGCCCTAGGCCGCTCCCCAAGGGCCATCTAAGCCCAAAAAACACGATCTGATGATGGGAAACACCTTCTCATAATGAGACTAGAAAACACCAATCCAATGCTTGGATCGAGCAACACACCCTCAAATTCTTAGCATGAAAAAACCCTCCCCAAAACTCGATTTTCACAAGTCGCATGCATTTCTTTGTCATAGAAAGATCAAGGGGTTTAGGGGTAGGATCTCTACCTCAGACGCCAACAACTCCAAGAAAAACCCCAAAATCTTGTCATTTGTCCAAGCACACCCAGCGAGGCCGAACCCTAAAATCTGTAGTCTCCTCGCCCATCCAAGGCCCGCCACGAGCACCGCGACCTCCTCACGAGCTCTTGTCGACTACTGGAAGTAGTTGAGTAGGAGAGAGGTGAGTGGTGGTGTGGAAAGGGGGAAAAGGTGGAAATGGAGGGCCTCGGGTTGCCATATAAAA
>JACBKR010004367.1:0-24598 GCA_014218235.1 Colocasia esculenta | reverse complement strand
AGAGAGAGAGAGAGAGAGAGAGAGAGTAGGCTACAATTCCCCTCCAACATCCCCCTCATTTAGCCCTTCGCCTCACCCCCCCCCCCCCCCCCCCCCCCCCCCCCCCCCCCCGCTGATGCCGCGGCCAAGCGTAGCTCTTGCAGTAACAATGACTACGTCGTAGGCTGAGAAGGGCCACGTCGAGGGCACGAATGGCAGGGAGGCACTCACCCTAGAGATTGAGCTCAACGGATCAGAGGACGTGGTGGTGGCATCGTGGGAGTTCGACCTCGTTGAGGGTGGAGGGATGTCGCAAGGCGAGAGAGAGGCCAACAGAGCATGGGGGGCAAGGTGATGGGGAGTTGGGGACTGGAGTGGGAGTCCGACGAGGAATGGGAGGAAGAACATATGGGGAAATAGAATTTGATATTTATACATTATATATGGACCATAGATCTAGGATTCAATGGCCAAAAATAATTTGATTTCGGAGTGAATCGTAAACGGAGTGGATCACTTCGTTTTCGCATCCACTTTGTTTATTATCCGAATATTATCTATATCTAAAATCTACTTCACAAATATTTGTTAAATATATAATATCCGCTTAATTAGATATAAATTCGAATTGGATCTAAATTTTATCCGGATCCATTTACAATCTTACATCATCGTCTGATGTTGCAACATATACATATATGTTAACATATATAAAGATGACATTTATATAATTATTTACGTAAGAAAGTTGTTCCTAAAAATATCACAATGATAATTATATTTATATCCTCCAAAGAGGAGCGAATTCGTAAGACGCCCATATCCCTTTCCCCGACGTTAGCACGCCCGCGAGAATGTTGACCGTTTCATGGTAGATAAATGTGAAGCTGAGCCACGCCGATGGCGAAGGCAAACCTTCTGCCCGGCTACTTGTACTGATTGGACACCGTGGCGTTTTCCTATTGGTTCGTTTCAATATGCCCCGTCCACGAAGTCTCCACGTGCGACCAACTACTCCAACTAGGAAAGGGAACGGGGAGCTGCCACGTGCCCGCAGAATCTCCTAACCGAAAACCATGGAGACCCGGGCCGCCCCACAAAACAGCATCACCTCCCCAACCCTGCCCAGAAACCTCCCGGACGCCACCCCCCGCAGCATTCCGGGTGGAGGAGGTGAGGAGCCATGGCTTCTGTGAAGCTGGGTTCCAAGACGGACGCCTTCCAGCTTCAAGGGCAATCATGGTATGGCATTGGTCCTTCCTTCTCTCAGGACGATGATATCCACCGCATCTTTAATTGGCAGTTTGATTTGTGTTGATATATCTCCAATGCTTCAATGTGATTTTAAACAATACGATGTCGAGGGCAGTGTGAGAATTCTTTCTGTTGGCGGCCAATTTTTTATTGGATTAGTTAATATGTAAAAGATGTGATCAGAGTTCTGGCTGTGACTTACCTGTGATTGTTTTTTTTTATCAAACCCTGGGCATAGAAGTTTGTGTGATGTGTCGTTATGCATACGGTTATCCTGCGATCCGGATCCGTGAAATGTCATTCGTATTCAACAGCAGGAGGAAGGGGAAATTTTGTTCACAGTTCACAGACAGGATCTGCTGACCCGGAGCTACTGTTCATATGTAGTATTCCTGCTTGTACATTAGCAGAAGAGTTGCAAGGCATGTGTATGTAAAATGAGAGATCCATGCATGGATCGCTGTAATTAGCGTTGTCCGGGCATGTGTTTGTATTCATGTGAATAATTACTATCCGATGTATATGTCGATAAAGCACTGTTTCGAGAACTCCTTGCATTTCTGGTGGGCATCGATTGCTGGCATGAGCAAATTCATGTTTTGTGGCTTTTTTGTTATAGTGGTCATGCTTGGATCACTGTGGATGGCATGCTCTATATTGTGGAATATCATTTATATTGTTAGGCTACTTTTCTTACCTGCTTTTGGTAATACCTCTCTTTCATATCATCAATAGGCACAAAAATGCTCACCTTCATGGGCATTTCTCTGGATATGCATGTACTTGAAAATTGTGCTTACTGGAATGTACTTCGCGGACCATGATACCAGAATAACAGAGAATAGGATTGTGTTTCTGTTTTTCCCTCTCTGCTTGTGATCGGCCGGTCAAACAGCCTCCTCTGCGAAAATTTTCTCTATGTTGGACATCAATTCAGTGACTGAAGTCTTGTTAAACTTTTATGTTGTTTAATTGATTTTTGAAGACCAATGCTTGACTAATGAAAGGGGATTTACCCTCGTGGTACTAAAATGGACAAAAATCAGCATATACATGAAACTATTGCTGTTACCACTGTAGTCTGACTTCATGCACAGACGAGTGAGGACTTTTCCTGTGTGCTCTGCTGATAACGTACAACTTGAATTTTTTTTATCAGCATGTAGACCTAGGTTGAAACGCATAGTTGGTCATGTGTTAATGAAGCTGTATAAGGTGGTTCTGAATGCAGGGGAGTCTTAAATGTTTTCTGTTTTTATTATTCCTCAAAGACGGTTGTAATATGTGTTTAGTTGGATGCATTTCCTTCTTCGTATGGGCACTGACTCTTCTGTAGGTGTGTAAACCTAACTTGCCATGCAAATTGAAATTCTCTATGCCAACTCATTGGAATTCCTTGTCTGGTTAACAGGGTTTGTACAAGCGGTCTTCCCAGTGACATTGTTGTTGAAGTAGGTGAAATATCCTTTCATCTCCACAAGGTGTGTTCCCTTGGGATTTGGAAACCCATCCAATGACTGAGCTAAACTAATTTCATTTGTTCTCTCTACTTCACATGTTGCCTGGAAAAGCGAACTACATAATGCTCGATGTGTAAGGCGAAGGTGAAGATCAAATGATTAATCATAACTGTAGCAAATCTCATTTACAAATGTAGAGCAAAAACCCTTGTAATAGAACAGTTATTTCATAATACGGATGAATAATATCATAAGCTTTTGCAGTTCATTTACATGCATGTATAGAGCATCGGTACTTAACAGGTATCTGACAAAATTAGTTTTTGGAAATTAATTCTATAGAATCACGATTATGAAATATTTTTTCTGTCCTGTTTCTTTCGCTTGATCTGCCGTTCATGCTATATTCAGGACTACAGAATGGATATGTACATCTGTGATGGGCGGTATGCTTTATCCATTTTGATAGCTTCTCTAAGTCATGATTAGATCAAAATGCTCCAAGCATCTGCTGCCATTGAAACTCCGATATCTAATGCTTTACATCTCTTCGTGTAGTTTCCACTGCTATCAAGAAGTGCATTGTTGGAAAAAATGATCAGTGAATTATCCGGTGAGGATGGAGCAGGCGCACTGCAGCTTCATGACATTCCTGGTGGCGCCAAGGCATTTGAGCTCGTTTCCAAATTCTGCTATGGCATCAGGATAGAACTGAACGCCTTCAATGTCGTCTCCTTGAGATGTGCCGCAGAGTACCTAAACATGACCGAAGAATATGGAGAGGGAAATCTCATAGCACAGGCAGAGAACTTCCTGAATGAAGTATTCGGCAATTGGAAGGACTCGATCAAGGCTCTTGAAACATGTGAGGACGTCCTCCCCCATGCCGAAGAGCTCCACATTGTCACAAGATGTATCAATTCATTGGCAACGAAAGCCTGTGCAGATCCATCATTGTTTGGTTGTAGCGTGGCAGTACGCAACCCCGTGAAGAGTCCAGGAGGCAGTGCTCTGTGGAACGGGATAGGTACTGGGCCAAAACAACGATCCGCGGGTGAAGATTGGTGGTATAATGATGCTTCATTTCTTAGTCTACCCTTGTACAAGAGGTTGCTCTCGACCTTGGAAATGAAAGGGATGAGGCCCGAAGGCATCGCTGGCTCTCTCGTGTTCTATGCGCACCGCTACCTACCGGGCTTGAGCAGGCACTCGGGCTTTCTCGATGGCATGAGCCGTGTCAAGCCTGGTGCATCGGTCTCATCTCCTTCAGAAAGCGACCAGCGGGTACTCCTTGAGGAGATAGTCTGCTTGCTGCCCACTAAGAAAGTTGTCACCTCCACCAAGTTTCTGCTCAGCCTCCTCCGGACTTCAATGATACTGCATGCAAGCCCCTCCTGCAGAGAGAACTTGGAGAAGAGGGTGGGAGCCCAGCTCGATGAGGCTGCATTGGAGGACCTCCTGATACCCAACATGGGGAGATCGGTGGAAACCCTGTATGACATAGACTGCGCCCAGAGAATTCTCGACCATTTCATGCTGGTGGACCAGTCTTCACTTGCAACTTCCCCTGGCATCGTGGAAGAGTCGCAGTTGATTCCTACCTCGGCTTCATTGACGCCAATCACCATGGTTGCTAAGCTCATGGATGGCTACCTTGCAGAAGTTGCATCGGATGTGAATTTGAAGCTGGCCAAGTTTCAGTCGCTGGCAACTGTGATTCCAGATTATGGCAGGCCCCTAGACGATGGCCTTTACCGTGCAATTGATATCTATCTGAAGGTACTTCATGTCTGCTTGGAATTCTACAGATGGAATAAATTCTTAATCCTCTCTGAATCATCCCATTCATGTTTCTTGGCAAGCAAAACTTGGCTTAGCCATTTACAGCATTCAAGCTATAACCTTCTTTGTGAGTGTACATACAATATACATGCGTCTCTGTGTGCGCGCGCCGCGCTTGTCTAATCTGTACGTGCTCATTGCATTATGTGGTTTCCTTATGTCTTTTCCTTTCACCTGAAACATCGTCTACGCCTACTTGCCTTTTACTTTTCCAATGACAACGCATGCACAATACCTGCTACCTTGATGGCAATGGAACTCATTTTTTACACTAGTGCTCGTTAGTGATAAGAACCACATCAGTTGGGGGCTCCTTAGCAACTAATCTATAGATTTGCATGGAGTGGTAAAGTGGGAGTATCATACACTGCTTTTTTTTTTGTATTCCATTTCTTCCACAAAGTAGTCTAAATACCGAAAGCATGTGCAACCTGATAAACCATCAGTATGTCTCATGAACTAATAATGATCAAGTAGTTGAGTTATCAAGCTTGAGATGGTTATTTTTATATAGTGAACGGTACTTGATTAATGGTTTTCCATTGCAGTCTCACCCATGGCTCACTGACTCTGAACGCGAGCAGCTCTGCCGGCTTATGAACTGCCAGAAACTGTCATTGGAGGCTTGCACACATGCAGCCCAGAACGAGAGGCTACCGCTAAGAGTGATCGTGCAGGTCCTCTTCTTTGAACAGCTCCGGCTCCGGACATCCATTGCTGGATGGTTTTTTGTGTCCGATAATCTTGAGAACTCTCATGCTCCTCATGGGAACCTTCAACTGGCAAAGAACGACGATGGGCCTGCCCAAACAGAGATCTCCCAGGAGCTAAAAGAGAACAGTGAGATTGTGCCCGCGGATGACATGAGGTCGCGGCTCTCTGAGCTAGAGAAAGAGTGCCTGAGCATGAAGCAAGAGATCGAGAAGCTAGGGAAGCCGAAAAGTTCATGGAACATATTCTCAAAAAGGTCCTCTGGATCCTAATGAAACGCCCACATCTTTAAAATGATCAGATGGTACATATAGATGGTAATATCATGACGGGGAGTCTGACGATAGAAGCAGGGAGAACTTGAACAGAAGTATTAGGTTGATTATGCTAGGTGATTCCTAGTTGGTGTCCTTGATTTCTAGAGTAATCCTAGGCGATTTATAGTTGAGTTATTGTATAGTCAATAGTTGCTGGTTTATTGATTAGAGATTGGCGGTTGTTATTCAGACACTGCAAGATAAGGTTATGCACTTAGCTGGTTGACTATGACTATACTGCTCTTGGTTCTAATTCGATTGACTCTATGTCTTCTTGTCTATTCTCAAGGTGGTACAAACAATCGACAGGGTTTTGTCTTTGTTGTTAATAGAATGCTTGTTTTCTTCAGTTGATACTGGACTTTTGTCTGACACTCGTGTGAATGAGATGATGCCATTCACCAAACAACGCAGAGGGTACATTTTTGTTATGCATGTTTAGTGCTAGATTCAAGGACCTTGGTGAAAACAAGAGTCCAAATGCGAATGAACGAAATGTCTTCCGAACCGTAGTTTGAACGGACATATATGCAAAACTCGAGCTAATAATTGGAGAGTCTCAATTGAGATAACTACGAATGACCCATGAATATTCGGTGCAAGTCTAAAATCTCCAAATTTTTTTTTTTAAATAAAAGAGACAGGCTTGCCTGGAAGACCATTTTTTTGGACAAGTTTCTTGTATCTGGCAATTCCATTTCTTCATGGATGTCCAAGCTTACATCTGACCTGTTTACTCTTAACACAACACACCCTAGCTTTGGTTCTCTGAGGCGAAAAGGATTTACTATCTCTTCTCAATTTCTCCCCCATATGCAAATACAGCTAAAATATTAGCTGTAATATTATCAAGCTGCTTCATTGACAGGATTACAGGAAAAGGATGCCCTTAACTTTTTATATTCTTCCACAGGAGTATGAGAGCAGGAATCATGGCCTTAAGGCAGCAGTGTCTGGATCTGACGTACCGAAGTGGCTGGCTTTCTTTCCCATACAGCAAATCCTTGCAAGGCATATCCATTCAAATAAGGAGATTACAATGCCATCCTCTTGAACTATGGCATGATTCTTTTCATAGTAAAGATAACCGAATATGGGAATTACAAACATAGGGTTGATCTATTTCACACACTACCTGTAAACGTGCCTATCTCTACATGCAAATAAGATCTCCCTTCTTTTCCATGTACAAATACACAAGTTATTTAAGGTTGCTCTTCTACCACTTCTTGCAAAGAGGGAGATGATGATCCATTGTACTTGCTGGGGACTGGAGTGTTCCTCCGTGACTGCCGTTTTGTGGGCACAAGCACATCATCATAGTTTTTCTCATATTGAGTGGGAAAACTGTCCTCATCTTCGCTATCCTTGAACACTGGATGAATGTATGCATCTGCAAGGTATTTCTTCAGATCTAGGTTAGGTTCTCGAACACGTTCAAGTGTGTCTTTCATCATTGCTTCCTGTAATACAGAAGAACAATTGTCACCTGGGAGATTCTATGCATAACAATCAACAAGTAATAGGCAATTTCCCATAAATGTTAATAATAATGACCCGACTATGTTGTGCTTTTCTCCTGCTATCTGTTTTTCAGATGGCATGGGAAAGAACAACTCAAATTTGATCCTTCCGCGAGCTTGGGAGCATTAAATTTGAGTTATCCACCTCGGCTGTACAAGTTGCAAACATACTAGCAAAAAAGAGAAAAGTGAGGTATCCCTGGGTTAGACATAGTACAAGGGAGATTAGAAGACAAAACCAAGGTTAATGCAGTTGACATCATCTGACTACACACATTCTGGATTAGCTAATCTATCCTATCAAAGAGGCTTAAAGTTTATGTGTGTCTTTTATCATTGCTTCCTGTAATACAAAAGCAAAATTGTCACCTGGGAAATTCTATGCATAACAAGCAACAAGTAATAGACAATGTCCCATAAATGCTAATAATAATGACCCGACTATGTTGTACTTTTCCTGCCATCTGTTTTTCAGATGGCATGGGAAAGAACAACTTAAGTTTGATGCTTCTGTGAGCTTGGAGCATCAAATTTAAGTTATCCACTTCGGCTGTACCAGTTGCAAACATAGAAAAGTAAGATATCCCTGGTTAGACATAGTACAAGGGAGATTAAAAGACAAAACCAAGGTTAACCCAGTTGACATCCTCTGACTACACACATTTGGATTAGCTAATCTATCCCTATCAAAGAGCTTAAAGTTGATCGAGTATATAGACTTCATATTCACCACCTTCTAGTTTAATTATACATGTGAGGCAAAATTTGTGAATTCCATTTATACAATAATTACATCGAGAATCTTTGACATATGTTAGACTGTCAGCCACATAACAGAAGATTCAGAAAAGTTTGCAGTCCAAATTCGGTTTGTAAGAAAATGTGTTCTTTGAAAAGGCCATGTCAAGACTAAAAAACTGGAGAGCAAACTTAAAGAAAAATATTCTTCTGATATCTCAGGAGAAACATTGCTATAATTAGCAGCCATCTTGGCATCTTGCGTAAACACACAAACTTTGATGACAATTTTTACTCCCTATCTTTGCATATTAAACCAAAATATGATTTTTCTTGAATACACTCATTTGTCACTGGAATGAAAGGAATCAACAATGCCAGGGGATGAAAGGAATCAACAATTTTTACTCCCTATCTTTGCATATTAAACCAAAATATCATTTTTCTTGAATACACTCATTTGTCACTGGAATGAAAGGAATCAACAAATGCCAGGGGATGGGCTGCCCTTCTTCCGTAGGTCATGCATTTTCACGTGTGACAATGCTTCTAAATCTCAAATATGGCTATGCCAGGACAGGGCGACCCAGGTAAACTACACCTAGGCCTACTGTCTGTGCCACAACAGTGAATTAGCTGGTCACCACTCACTCACCTTACATTTACTAGAAAATTATGAGTTCAGGTGCAATGGTCAATCTTGCAAACTAAGCTGAATCACCTTAGAGGCACTAAAAATCATCCACGCTGTCTGTCTAAACAAAACTTTACACTGCAAATACAATAATGAAAACTGATACCTGAGATCAGATGCCATTATCTATTCAAATGGAAGACAAAATGTGGAAGAAAATCTATTATTGCAAAATTTGCTGTATCATGGATGACAAGGAACACAGAACAAACCTCTAGTGGGTATTTGACAAAAGCTGGCTCATAGCGATTTTTGCAATACCTATGAAACCATATGGTCAACACAGGAAGAGCAATGAGAAAAGGTGTTGATTGAGCAGCTTCCTTTGTAGTTAACAGTCCCATTAGAAGCACTTGAGATATGACCAATGCAGTAATAATACGTCCATGAACATCTGGCCAAAATGCACCACCGCTCTCGTACTCTTGGTTGTAAACATTTATAATCTAAAAACATTAAAATAAAGCATGATTAGAAAAGAGAAACATCAATAGAATAATAGCTAAGTAACAAGTTACTTAAGCGGGGAACAAATGATCATATCATTTGCTTAAGTAGGAGCCTCATTATGTCAGCTAGGGAAGATGATGTTTTCATATCATGCTCGTTTCCCCTGTCTAGAACATTCTCAAAGTTTATCAGATTGTTTGACAGCTCCCCTTATTGTGCGAGCTACTACAATACAAAGTAGACTACCTGCTCATATGACTTCACACTCATGCTTTGGATCACATGGTTGAGGGTTGCCATGTTCCACTGGTCAAAAGACTAGGTTTGAATCCTTCATTGGATCTAGGGTGATCCCAGATTGAAGATACAAGGCTGCTGCTGATAAAATGAGTTAAAAAGTCTCATGTTTTATGCTTTTATAGAATGATGACCACAACTGACGATCAACCCAACCCATGTTGAGGAAAGAATGTGGAATTCTTGCAAATTATTAGAGTCATGCCTAAAAGTTTATCCTTTTTAAATAGTGATGAGACTCATACAGAGAAATGCTTTAATCTATTACTTGTCAGGCTCCTAGAATAGGATCCACTTACCTGTACAAAAAATTAATTTTTGACATGATAGCATCTCATGAGATAATTAACGTCATTACTTTCCATGGGCTCCCACAGGGATTAATGAGCATAATAACAGTGGTTCAGATGTGGAAAAAGATAGACTAAAGGAGGAAGTGAATATATGGGATGGGACAATTCATTTCATTCCCGCCCCAGCTCCCATATGCAGTGGTAGCTCCACTCCGCTGGTGGCTCCACGCTGGCCTCGCCGCCAGGTAGCCCTTTCCATATACACGGGTAGCCCTCTCCTCCCGCACGGCTCATGACTGGGTCACTACACTCATAGACCACACTATTGGGTGCATAACAATTACCAAAAGAGGAATGTTGATGATACTAACATTTAATTTGATTTTTGTGCTATAGGAAAAGACAGTTACAGTGCTGAAAAAAAATTATACTTAAACATTTAGTGCAGTTTTTCAAATATCTAACACTCTACAATGGAAATAGTGGAAATTCATATAAACGACATGCTGAAGTAAAGCATTGTCTTTCCACTATTCATTAATGGGCCCAAACAAAGATTGCATTTTCCGTTGATTTCTTTTTGCAAGTGGAATGCAATTCATTGAATTTGGATCTTTTATATAAGCAACACAGAAACAAAATATTAATAACGATTTGAAGTTTACCTGATGACGGTAGACAACATATGCTAGACCAAAAAAACACGAGAATGAAAGGTAGAAGAAACGGTGTGACAACAGCATACACAAGGCCGAGCAAGAAATAAAACTGTATTTGTGGCTCAGAAGTGTCGAAACCAATACTCCCAGGATCCATTGCCTCCTCTCTATCTTTCTCTCGGTTTTTACTAGGAAGAAATTCTTCAGGTGATAGATTATCAGAGGTTTCAACCTTAGAATTTCTCCAGCAATTCCAGCCCATCCATCAACCATGATGTAAGTTATAAGAAAGTTGCCTTCATTGGAATGGACTGTCCAATTGTTATGGGAATCCTGAGAGAAAAAAGGTGAAGTCCAAGAGAATGAATTAGATAATCCTGTGGCATAACAATGGGGATATTTACCGACAAAACACCATAAATTTAGGATGGTTAATGGATTAGAGGAAAAGATGTCAAAACCCCATAATTCTTCAGGTATTAGAGGCTAAGATGACCCGTTGGTCGCCTCAATTGGCTCTGACTACACAGGTCTCCCTTTTGTGTTTTTTAGGGAGATTGTAAGGAGCAATCATCTTAGAGTTAGGACTTTCTGACTCACCGAGAGCCTTCTTTTTTCTGCACTTGTACCATTGTACATTCCCCTTATGAAATTTGTGGTATCATCCACATTCACCCCAAAGAGAAAAAATCAATGAAGAAATTTCTAAGAGAGAAATGTGGATGAACCATATACAAGGGATAAAAGTCGAACATCTCTTTAAAACACCATAATGTACAAATTTTACAAGTACAGCTTATTACATTTACATTGATAGCTTGGAATGCACAACTCTGCATTGGCGCACTAGTCAAATATTGTAATGCATTGTACAAGAAAGTGAACAAAAAGTACAAATGCATTTACTTATGATGGCATTGGATAGTGGTAGAAACATCCCTGATTCTCAGACTGATGAGTAAATTGATTTAGCAGTTGAAGTGAAGAGGAATGTATACTAATGAGTAAACTAATACATTTATAGTTCGGAACTTTGGAATGCACAACTTTGTGTTGGCACATGTTGAATTTTGTAATGCATTCTACAAAAAATGAAAAAATAAAAATAAAAAAGTTGGTCATACAAAACTGTGTACTTATGCAGTGGAGTGTTAGAAAGAAACTTACTGATTTGCAGACTGATGATAAATTTATCAAGCTGTTGAAATGCAGTTCCAGTGATTATGCTCCCAAGAAACACATTGACAAGTAAAAAGAGGTAATATTTGGCTGCAGATCTTCGCTCAGAGCTGATATGGCTACAAGCCCTTCAAACTTGGACATAAGCATCAAAATAGTTGGCAACAAGATGAGGAAAATCTTAAGAGCAATGCCAGGAAGAACACCTTGAATAAAGGATTTGATAACTTTCTGTGATAGGAAAAGCATCAAATGCTCGTCAGATGATATTAGTTGGATAAGTATATGGTCAATAACCAACATAAACCCACCTGGGAAATTTATATGTTCCATAATTACATTTTGCAGCAAAGCCAATAAATGTTCAGATGACACTTGTATGCTCATAAAGATTGGAGCAGAATCAAGACATTGTTAACAAAAACAATGCAAAGGACTATAAATAATTGCTTCTAGACAGATCCATAAAAATCATGATATCCATTATTTACCACGTAACCCTTGGTCCATCAAGACAATGACCTATGATCTTCACTGGTTTATGTATGCAGACTGTTTGTGACTTAACGCAGCTAGACGTAACAATTGGAATACCACTCTAACCTAATTCCTTTTTCTTTCTTTCGTTCTTTTTTTTTTTGAAAGGTATGTGGGATTTGAACCCTGGTCACTTACTGTTTATGACTTAACATAGCTAGAAGTAACAATTGGGACGCAAATCTAATTCCTTTTTCTTTTTTGAAAGGTATGTGCGATTTGAACCCTGGTCACTTGGCTGTACATGGAAGGTTTTATCCACCGAACCACTCCTTGTGTGCCCATGTCACTATAATTAACTAGTGAGAAGTTCTGAATTATTTTAAGAAGTCATAATCTACCTATGGTATTGTACTTATTTTGGCCAGAATATAGTTAAGGTGCCAGCAGATAAGCTCAAGTTGACTGTTGGAACGTAGGCCACTCCTTTCCACCTCCACCCAATTAGTCTCCACGGCTTATCTTGCTCGTGAGGGGGAGTGTTGGAGAATTTAGTCCCACATCGGTTACTGGGTTGAGGTTCTTGTTGCTTATGACCTGGGCTTGTGAATCTCAACGCTGCGGTTTTGTGATTTCAACATGTCAGAGCATGGCCTGGGCCAATCCCACTCCTTTTCCACCTCCACCCAATTAATCTCCAGGGCTTATCTTGACCGTGAGGGGGAGTGTTGGAACTTGGGCCACTCCTTTCCACCTCCACCCAATTAATCTCCATGGCTTATCTTGCCCGTGAAGGGGAGTGTTGGAGCATCTAGTCCCACATCGGTTTCTGGGTTGAGGTTCCTGTTACTTATGACCTTGGGCCTGTGAATCTCAACACTGCAGTTTTGTGATTTCAACAGACTGTACTGTCTTTTAGAGGATCCTAGTTTTCTTTTCTTTTTCCTTTTTTCAGAGGATGAGGCACCTTGCTTTTATTAATTTGGTAGTGCAGTTTACCCTTCACAGGAGAAAAAGATCATACTGTACATATGAACAGAGCCGTATTAAACAAAATAACAAGACCAAAAGCAGTAACAACTAGCGTAATGTCACATTAAAATACTTTTTCCTTTTTTCAGAGGATGAGGCACCTTGCTGTCTCTGTGGATTGTATTACTTTTTATTAATTTGGTAGTGCAGTTTACTTTTCTCAGGAGAAAAAGACCATACTGTATATATGGAAAGACCTGCATTAAACAAAATAACAAGACCAGAAAGCAGTAACAACTAGTAATGTCACCATCATTAAAATACAGGTATATCACAAAGAAAGACTTCTAGAACTCCACTATCAGAAAACATAACCTCCTTGAGAAGAAAAGAAAGGTGAAAGCTCCGGTATTTCAGAGAAGAGTACTTACATTTCAATCAAGGCCTCAAGAATGGAACAGCCTTCTCAATTCCCTCAATATTTGCAAGAGACTGAACAAATGCTATGGGAATCATGAAGAAGAAGGTAAGAAAGAAGAACGCCACTGCTATGATCAACCTTCTAATAGTAAGAGAAACAAACGGAATTGCCAGATTTTCCCAATACATCACGGGGCTCTGGAGCCCATTCAGTCAACCATAAAGTTGGGTTCCTGGTTTGTTGAGTCTGTGCACAACAGCTGCCGCCCATCGTGTTCTGAAGGATACAAAAGCGGCTGGCATGATATTCTTGGTGCTTTTTTTGATGTTTTCACGTTCTTCAACTTCCTAGAGTTAAGTTAAGCAGTCTATCAGAAAAGGAAGAGATGGTTTACAATAAGAATGCAAGATGTCATTACTCTAACTGAAGGAAACTAGAAATCAAGATTATGATGATGCCTCAATATCAACTCCCATGGCTGTATCACACATGAGTGCCATCATGAACCCAGATGTCTCCAAAATACCCTTGGAGACTTCCTGGTTCTGTGAATCTCCATGACAATTATGATAACCACATGTTATGAACTAATAAATTTTTGAGCCAAATCCAAAAGACAAGTTTTTCCTAACTCGTTTACGAGGAACAGAACATGCCACATATAGGACAACTGTTTAATAGCTATGCATAAACTCATGTTAACATGAGCATACAAAAAAGTCTTGCTCATAATTTTGTTAAAAGTTATATCATTCAAGAAACTTCCTTTAAGAGATCTTTTGCATACCAATATTCCTTAAACAAGCCCAATGCTTTTCTTTCACCTGCACTCACTCCCCCCTAAAGAGGTTTTCTTCAATATCTTACATGCACCCAGCAGATTTAAATGACCAATTCTATTT
The DNA here is from genome assembly GCA_014218235.1 of Colocasia esculenta. Classification (NCBI taxonomy): domain Eukaryota; kingdom Viridiplantae; phylum Streptophyta; class Magnoliopsida; order Alismatales; family Araceae; genus Colocasia; species Colocasia esculenta. The sequence goes on along the minus strand of JACBKR010004367.1, from coordinate 10,430 downwards.
AAGATAAATAGATGTGATACAATCAAGGTATGTGAGATTTCTCACTAGCTATGCAAAAATAAACTAAACAATAACATCCTCGACTTCGAGGACCTCCAGAACATCAGGATTACAAAGGCCAATATCTGCCAGTAATACCTGTAATACTCCACATCTGATCAGGGGTGATCTGTGTCTCGGATACCCTGGGTCATGGAGAAGATGGCTTCAGCAGGGAGGATCACACACACGTAAGCCACAGCTGTGTGGCACATCCGTGGGCATATTGGGTTCAACGTGCATAACAGGGCTGATGCTGCCCGCATCCACACGTCAGTTTTGATCTCGGTTCGGTTGGGTCCGAAAATGAAATGGACTGATTCTGGTTTCGGGCATATCGGGTGGTAAGGGAGTTCATCCAGTTTTGGACCATGGTTTCAGTATTGCTAGGTCCGAAAGCAATACGTTTTGGCCAAAATGTATCGGTTTCGGCCGATACTGCCAACCATACAACCACCCAGCAACTTGTTCACCTGGTCAGCTGAAGTCGTCGATGGCAACATGGATAAGTGGCAACAAAGGAGGCAGATTGATCAGTGCATGAGAACTCCCCTTAAGAGGGGAGTTGATCTGGTTACAGACCATGGTTTCGGTATCGGCTAGGTCCGAAAGCAATAAGTTTTGGCGAAAATGTATTGGTTTCGGCTGATACTGCAACCATGCAACCACCCAGCAACTTGTTCACCTGGGCAGCTGAAGTCATCGATGGCAACATGGATAAGTGGCAACAAAGGAGGCAGATTGATCAGTTCATGAGAACCGGAAGTGGTGTGCATGGGATTTTGATCTCTGTTTTGTGTTTCTCATAAATTATTTCCTATAAAACGGGGACAACTTGTAAAGGGAAAAACCATCCTGTAATCAGGGGAATTGAGAGTGAGAAAACCTCTTCTATGGAGGTGAGTTTTTTTTTCCCAGATTGGACTATCCCCACTTGTACTAGAGAGAGAAACAAAGCAGAAAGAGAAAGAAGAAAGAGAAGTTGTGGGACTCTAATATAGAAAAACTCTCAATTCCCCCGAGTACAAGATGGTTTTCCTCTACAAGTTGTTCATTTTATAGGAAACATTTTATAAACAACAAACAGAAAGCAAAACCTAATGGACGAATGTGCCCACTTCGAGACTTCCAGTTCTCATGTGCTGATCAATTTCGACCCCCCCCCCCCTGTTGCCACTATCCATGTTGCTGTAGATGACCCCAGCTCAGGTGAACAAGAAGTCGCTGGGTTGTTGCAGCACCGTTAGTGTGAATGTAGGCAGCATCAAGCCCTGTTGTCATCCTCTCCATGACCCACAGTATCCGAGATACAGATCGTCTTGGATCAACATCTAAAAGATGTAAGAGTTTACTTTACAGGGCTATTTTACAATATGCATAATAATTATAAGTTTATAACTTTTACAGGATTATTTTACAATACTTTATAAGGGTTTGCTTATAGAGTTTTTTGGGCCTTTTGTTGAGCCTATACTTGTACATTCTTACTCATTTTTATTTATATACTAGTGGTACCAACCACTTTTAAAAAAAAATTGTATATGTGAAATGATGGTTTACTATGTATATTAATTAATTTATACAAGAAAAATAAATTTCTTTGGCAGCATCGGCTGGATCAGCCTGAGATCGGTCGATCTGGACTGATTCAGTCTGATTCCGGCCGATTCTGCTGGAACTATACAATCCAGGGGCTAAACCCTAGAATTGGATCAGTTGATTCTGCTAACCTTGAATATAACTCTGCTAAATACCCATAGACTAATGTTTTATTAAAAGGAACTGTAACCTGTAGAATATATGTGAAATGATGGTTTACTTTTACTGCATGTATTAATTAATTTATACAATAAAAATATAATTCTTTGGCAGAATCTGCTGGATTGGTCGACCTGGACCGATTCTGTCTGATTTCTGCCAATTCAGTAGGAATTTATATGATCCATGGGGGCTACCCTGGAATTGGATCGGTCAATTCGCTAACCATGTGATAACTCTGCTAAATACCCATAGACTAATGTTTTATTAAAAATGAACTGCAACTTGTAGAATATATATGAAAAGATGGTGTACTTTTACTACATGTATTAATTAATTTATACAACAAAAATAAATTTCTTTGACAGAATCAGCTGGATGGGTCGACCCGACCAATTCGGTCTGATTCCTGCCGATTCAGCAGGAGTTTTTATGATCCAGGGGGCTACCCCCTGGAATTGGATCGGTTGATTCCGCTAATCATGAATATAACTATGCTAAATGCCCATAGACTAATGTTTTATTAAAAATGAACCACAACCATATAATCTGATCTAACTCTGCTAAATATCCATAGAGGCATAGACTAATGCTTTATTAAAAATGAACTGCATAGAATCTGATCTAGTCTTTGCCACCTATACAAATTAAGATGGGAGACCATGACTCCACAACCTGCAGTTCCCTCTGCAAATCCTTCACATCTCATCTATGATAATCAGCTCAGTGAACTTTCTCCCATCCTATCATGCTCAACCCAACGCATTTATCCCAAATCATTGAGGTACTGGTTTACAGAGTACCAGATCGGTGTTTAATTTATTGGAAACATCAACATACAGAAAAAAAGAAATCCAGACATCTAGATAGAGTCACTTACTTCTTTTGTCAATCTCTCTATCTCCGATGTGTAGTACTCAATAGAGTCCACTCTTTTACCCCATAGCCCTAGAAAACCAGTCTGGAACAATAAGCAAATAAATAAATAACGTCAATTGTGCATATTTATAGATGTCATACGTAGTAGACAGTATCATAGAAGAATATAGAAACAATTTGCAACCTTGTGAGTTGGCCTCTTGGATGGGTTTCTCTCATATTTCAGTTGATAGTAATCGAGCCAATTCTGTGTCTGTTTCTTCTCCTTAACGAGTTTGGCCAGCTTATTTGCATTATAAACAACCTACAAAAGATACAACAAGAAGACAACACACATTTCAAAAATAACAAACACAAAAAATAGAGAATGGAAGGATAGCTAGCTCATAATCCCTTGGGCTTTGCAGTATGAACCTACTACAAAACTTGACCAAGAAATGAAATGCTAATATATGTTCTGGTATAAACCTGATGAGTAAGGTAGTGATCAGGATGATTCACAAGAAAAAAGTGCTCCACAAGCTCACTGACAGATTCATCAGGATCAGGAGGCACATTCCTTACAAGAACCTGCAAAACAACCAAAAGGAGTAGTTTGTCATTCAAAGAATCATTGCAGATTTTGGTCAACATAGAAGGGAAGAAACACAATATAGCACTGGAGAACCAACCAAAAGGAGTAGTTGTCATTCAAAGAATCAGAAAAGATAGGATTTTGCAGATCTTGGTCAACATAGAAGGGAAGAAACACAATATAGCACTGGAGAAGAAACACAATATAGTATTGGAGACTAGATACAAATGCAAAAAATAGCAAATGAAGATGCCTCCATGGAAAATTTTGATCGCATATTGGAGGTATCCTAAGGAAGAGGGGAATAAAAGCAAAGACAAAATTTGAAAGCACAAATAGCTGCCAGAGATACAAGCCCGTTTAAGCTTTGATAATCTTCAACACAAATTAAAAGTTTCATGGGGAAACAGACTTACTGAAAATTGATCTGGACGTCGCTTTTCTGATGCAAGAAAATGCCATCTCATTGATGCAATTATATCATACTCCTTAAGCAATACATAGCATGTCCAGAATGTAAAAGTATATGCCATTACTATAGGAGCCCAAAATCTGCAAGGATGATGAAACAGATATTAAAGTAAAACTGGTGCAACAAAATAGATTGTAAACTTTGGTCAGTTGGTCCCTGCACCACATAGTAAAAATGCACAACACGATACTTATAAAAAAAAGCACATGTTTGATGATAACAATATGGAAAATGCACAAATGGTCGATTTTGATGGAGCAAATAAGCTCCTTACACAGACCACAGACCCAGATGCTGGGAGGAAAGACTTCATGATGGAATTGTACCCTAATATAAAACATTTAAATGGACCCTTATGAAAAGAGTGAACAATTCTCTGGATAATGAAAATGTTCTGTCATCCCAGGTCACCCGATACCTATGAGGTCTTTCCTTCTTAGAAACATCAGTTGAAGGATAAAACAAAATATGCCTCAAAATAATGCACTTCATTCTGCCCACAAATTTAGGCTTTGAGTTGGATGGCCCAATGTGATAAGGTGTTGAGTATGAGTTGGGAGGTCCATAATAACAAACTCTAAACATCTAAAAACAATTTGTAGTCAGAACTCTGAATCAGGAAAACGACAACTCCCCCACATTCAACAACATTCACTAAGAAGAACTCTATAACAAGAAAAAAAACAGCTGCATTTATGAGAACATAGATTTGAAGAATTTTAACAGAATTTTCAGCAAATATCGAGCAGCAGTAGGAGAACAGTAGTGAGCCAACTTTTGTACAAGTTGCACCTCAGATCATAAAAACATTATGTTGTTTGCATTTAGTGCAGCATGTCTTGGGCTATGTTTGAGGCTAAAATAAAATGCTTGAGATAGCCTTGTCATGATGTCATCCATCTGCAGCCTCTTGGCCCTCTTCTCCCTAGGACTTAGACATCAAATTCCTTAAATGTTTATCTTTTGCTATGTGCAATTATTTGACCACATGATAATGAATTCACTGTCACAATTAGCTATACTCTTCCTTTTTGGATGGTCCTAGGCTATCCTACAACTTCTGTTGTGCTAAGCACTGCCTCTACTAACTGTAAATATATGTATACAATATTTAATCAACCCTCAGATGAGTAATCCAAGTCAAGAAAGAATGACCAAGCATCATTTGCATCTATCTGAAGAGTTATCCAAGTCAAGAAAGAATGACCAAGCATCATTTGCATCTATCTGAAGAGTTATATGCAATGACTTCATTGAGAAGATTCCATCATTGATTACAATTTATAGAAGAGGACAAATCATAAAGACTAGAAATTGCTTACCTATGAGATCCTTGTGGGATATTGGATATCGATAGTTTGTCAATGCTACTTGATTCTAATTTTCCTTTTGAATTTTCAAGGGTGTTGTTGGTCCAATTGACAGGTACCAATATGGCAAATGCCAGGAATGTGATTGGAACAAATATTTTAAGCCTGAGAACAAGAAGAACATAACGTCAGCAACTAGAAATGAAAATATTAGTGCATCAGCCATGTTTCAAGATTTAAGAATCAAAAGAATTTATGGAGGCATACTATATGTGGGTGTAGAGATGAATATGATGATCTTACATGAACAGCAAAAGGAACACGTTGAAATGACATTGCATACCCGATTAAATATATCCTCAGATAAACTGCGGAGTCAAGGCCTGCATGGTCAATCAGCTCAGCTTCAGGCATTCTTAAGGCGTCAGGCATCCATCCTAAGAATCTCAGGTACGATTTCCAATCCAATTGACAAACTTCTGCACAATGCCAGCACGTGTCGGACTACTTCTCAACCTCTAAGATACCATTTTGGAAAGTACACTCTATCATTGAATGGCTGCAGCCGCAGTACAGCAATAGCACTAAGAATGCAAGGGCACTAAGAATATTGATGGCTGCAGATAACCAATGTCACCAAGAAGCCATGTATGCGCCCCTCAATTAGTGTAAAACACAGAATTTTCTTTCCTGAAATGCACACAATATGATAAATAAGCATCATGGAAAGATAGCAACATGTGAGTAAATGATAAAAGGTATGTCATAGACAACAAAAAGAAAGGGACATATATTTGCCACGAAGGTAAATACTTTGAAGGAAAAAATGAGACAGTAATAGCACTTTCACCGCAGTAGGTTTTAACCAAAGTACAACTCTCGAATCATGAGGCATTTCAGAGGCACCTACACGTGTATCATTTTTCTTATGTGACGTACAAACACATACACTTCTCAAACAGGTTCACCAAAGTGAAGTCCACAATATGATAAATAAGCACCCCTCAATTAGTGTAAAACACAGAATTTTCTTTCCTGAAATGCATACAATATGATAAATAAGCATCATGGAAAGATAGCAACATGTGAGTAAATGATAAAAAGGTATGTCATAGACAACAAAAAGAAGGGACATATATTTGCCACGAAGGTAAATACTTTGAAGTTAAAAATGAGACAGTAATAGCACTTTCACACAGTAGGTTTTAACCAAGTACAACTCTCGAATCATGAGGCATTTCAGAGGCACCTACACGTGTATCATTTTTCTTATGTGACGTACAAACACATACACTTCTCAACAGGTTCACCAAAGGTGAGAGTCCACAAATGCAACAATTTCTTTGGCTCTGAAACTAATCAGACAGCATAAAAAGAAATTGAATATATACCATGATCAAAACATTGACAGAACCCTTGATAAGTGTTTGTTGTGGTTTATTCCCATATTGGAAATCCATGGAAGTTTCACACCTCCATATATGTGGAGGATTCCCTCAACTTAAGGCCCAGGTTTTGGGTTATTGGAGTTTCACCTCCATATATGTGGAGGATTCCCTCAACTCAAGGCCTAGGTTTTGGGTTAGAGTTCAGGCCTTTAACATGGTATCAGAGCCAGTTTACTCATTTGATCGTCTCTTTGTATGTGGACATTTGTCCCTACTCGTGTTGCGCCCCAAACTGGTTGGTTTGGCGCGTGAGGAGGGGTGTGATGGTTTAGTCCCATATTGAAAAATTCATGGGAATTTTACCTCTATATGTGGTGGATTCCAACTTAATCAATGCCTAGGTTTGGGGTTGGAGTTCAGTCCTTTAACATGGTATCAAAGGCAATGTATGATCTGGGACGTGCACCCTGTGTTTATAGTCCATGTAGCAGAGCTTAGATCAGCCTGCACATGAGGGGGCTGTTGACACGGGATTTGTATCTCTCTCTTTTTTTTTTAACATGTCATTTGGTTTTGTTTGTTTCATTTCATTTTATCTGGTTCATGTATTCGTTTCACATGTTTTGGATCTTCTGTTGGGATTTGCGGGGCGTGCCAGTCTGTCTCACAGACAGAAAAAAGAGTCCGCGCAATGCAGGAGAATTTTGGTGTCCGGGGAACGGACAGGTATGTCCGTAAACGGACGGGTGCGCCGTTTTTTTATCTGAACTTCTTGAGTCCCATGTCCTATTCTCATCAGGCAATTAGGGTAGCATGTGCTGGACCTCTGTCTCCATCGACCGAAATTGATGTTACATTTACATCGAGTTAGACACTTGGTATTATTTGATACCGTCTAAACCCGAATACCATTCATAGTAAAGGACGAGAAAAAATACATGTGTTCTTTGAAAATCCTGATCATACATGTTTTTGTTCTTTTGATTGTTTTGAAATGCTTTTGCTTTGGATATTTTATTTTTGAAATGACTGCCTTTTTGGAAGTCCAAAGTTTGATTTCTTTGAAAAGGGAGCGGGTATATACCTGTGGACCGATTTGAGTTTTTTCTCTCTCCTTTTTGCAAAAGATTGATTATGGATTTTTATTTAGGAAAACATGGAGATCATCATTATGAACGGGTATATGCCTGTAGATTTTGATTCTGAGCTTGGGGGTATTATAACCCAGAGCAGCGCTTCCATATTAGAAGGATAACCGTGCAAATTTTTATATGAGGTTCTTTCACATTGCCATTTCTAAGCAAAGTCCGAGTTTGAGGTAGAGTTTCTTTTCTCCTCATTTCGTACTCGTGCGGGTACAATTTCCGGAGAGCATATGGATACATCTCCATGGAAGTCCTTGTCATATTGTGATTTTTGTCAAAAGTCCATTTCCACGGATATAGTTCTCGTGAAGGTGCATACGTGCTCCCATTTGGAGTGTCTGAGCACAGTTCTTGTCTTATCCTCTTTTTCTTTGGATGTGTGTATATTATCACAATCCTTTTTCTTTGTAATATATGAGTATGTTTTGGCAAATCCCCGTTTAGGCAGGGTGTCCTTGTAGTGGTGTATTTATATGGGTGTATGCTTATGTCCATATGTCCTCGGGAGAAGCTTTGCCCGGAGGGATTTTGCCTTTAAGGAGATATATGTGTATAAACACAAATTTGCACTTTGTGAATATATTCTCAAACGATGTCTCTATTTGAGCAGAGTATCCGATGGGAAGGTGCCCCCGTGTGAACGGGATTCCCTTTTTGAGAAACACATGCACAATGAGGCATATTTGTGATTATATAGATATGTTCTCGGGCAGAGTCTCTATTCGGGCAGAGATTCCACTAGAATCACTTTATATAAACATGAAGTTTGTGATTATACGGATATGAATTTAGAGGGAACTTTTTGTCCGGGCAAGATTCCTCCTGAGAGACAGGCGTATAGGCACAAATTGTGATTTTATGGATATGTTCTTAGGGGAGTCTCCATTTGGGCAGAGTTTCCCCTTAAGGAACATATACATAAGAACATAGATTTGTGAATATACGAATATGTTCTTGGGCAGAACCTCCGCTTGGGCAGAGTTTCCTCTAAGAAACATATACATATAACACGAGTTTGTACTTATGGTATACGTCCCCTGAGAGAGATTTTTGCCTGGGCGAGATTCTCCTTAAGGACATACTTGTATAATTACAATTTGTGATCTTTATATATGTGTTCAGGACGGAATCTCCACTTGGGCAGAGTTTCGTCTTAAGAAACATATATATAAGAACACAAATTTGTGAATATACGAATATGTCCTTGGGCAGAACCTCCGCTTGGGCAGAGTCTCCTCAAAAAAAACAACACATATAAGCACAAAATCCACCATCCCAGAGCTTGCTCGATGGGCGGGGAGAACATGGGTATTTAAATACCATGTGTCCATAAGTCTTGCTCGATATGACGGCATTTAAACCCCGGAATATCACCCCACAGAGTCTTGCTCGATGTGGGGGATGGGGATTAAGAAGGAATGTTGATGACGATTACGCCGACCGCTCTCCTCTCCGCGCCTGCCTATCGGCTAAAGAAGGGGATTTGTACCTTCGAACACCAGGCAAGGGGATTGGAGAATGAGAGAGGGAATGAGCAAATGCTCTTTTTCTATTTCCTGGGATTTTCCCAACAGGGCTTTGTCGGAGCCAATCCGAACCCCCTTTCCTTTGGAATAGGGGGGGTATTTATAGGGTTTTCGGCCCCTTACATGCGTGGGAGGGAGAGAGAGAGAGCCCCTAACCGATGGTGACCTCATGATGAGGTCACCATCGGTTAGGGGAACTCCCCCTTAACCGATGGTGACCTCATGCTTAGGTCACCATCGGTTAACCCCTTAACCGATGGTGACCTCATGCTTAGTCACAATCGGTTAACCCCTTAACCGATGGTGACCTCATGTTGAGGTCACCATCGGTTAGGGGGAGACCCCCCCCTTAACCGTGGTGACCTCATTGTGAGGTCACCATCGTTTAACCGATGGTGACCTCATTGTGAGGTCACATCGGTTAAGAGGGTCCTAACCGATGGAGAGAGAGGAGAGGGGGGGATTTTGTCTATAAATACCCCCCCCTACACCCTCATTTACAAGGCTATCTTGCCCAGGTGCTGGAGTTTTTCTTTCTGTCTCTCGGAGTTCTGCCCGATCGGAGGGTGCCTTTGCAAGCCTCGGAGTTCTTCCTCGAGCTTGTTCTTTGTACTTGTTTTTGTATTCGTCTATAGACCTTGTGCTGCCGGAGGTGCTGCTGGAGTCCGGCTCCGTTTCCTTGGTGCTTCGCCCTGACTTCCTCAGAGTTCTGCCCGATCAGAGGGTGCCTTTGCAAGCCTCGGAGTTCTTCCTCGAGCTTGTTCTTTGTACTTGTCCTTCCGTACTCGGTCTATAGACCTTGTGCTGCCGGATTTTTCCGTGCTTCGTACTTTGGACGGAGACATGTTCTCCTTGTACTTTCATCTTATCCGGGATCCGGGCACCATTTTAAGGCCGGGAATTTCCCTGCTGAATTTTCGGGGAAGGATCCCACTGAATAAATTTGTAACTTAAATAACCTTGTGGGTCATTTTAAATCACAACTTATCCGGCCTCTGAGCAGGCTATCGATAATATATTGTAAGAAGGTCCGTTGATAACCAGCATTTAATCTTCACGGCTCAACGACCCCTTTCATCATGTCCATGACTTGAACGATTGTTCGCGCCAGAATAGGCTTCAACTAGCCAAGTCGTCGGACCTCATCTGATGAATTCTATAATCCCTGCTGAAGTAAACGTGTCACATTTTTACCTTCCAACAAATGCCCCCCACGGACACGTGTCGGAACTGAAAGTGACGACACCGCGACCCGTGTAATCCTTGCTTTGCATTCCGGAGCTTTTTTGTAGTGCTTTTGATTCCGGATTTCTGCTCAGCTGGATTCAGTGTCTTTTTC
>JACBKR010004366.1:0-24304 GCA_014218235.1 Colocasia esculenta | reverse complement strand
CAGGTTGCTACAACTATGGTCACAAATTAAATGCAATTCCAATGTTGTGTGACAATACAAGCACAATTAACCTAACCAAGAATCCAATCTAGCATTCAAGGACCAAGCACATTGAGGTTAGGCATCATTTCATCAGGGACCATATAAGTAATGGTGACATTTTATTTGAATTTGTTACTACAGACCATCAATTAGTTGATATCTTTACTAAACCTCTTCCTTGAAGATTGGTTTACTTCAATTATAAAAGAAATAGGGATGTGCAACCTTGAATAACTTAATGCTCACTGCTATGTGTCTATATGCTTTGATTAACTATCTTCACCTATATTTCAAACTTCTTGATGTTTGACTTCTCATAAGTCGAAGTTGATTTTGAAGTAGAAGTTTATGAAGTCGAAGTTTATGTAGTCTAAGGTGTAAGATGAAATTAAATTATTATTATTATTATTATTTTGGGGGGGGGGGGGATAATAATAAATATTTATTTATTATCTTTTATATCACTTTTATCTACTTAATCCCAGTCGTTGATGTCACGCCCCGACACGAAATATCGGAACGCACAGTTGTATTCAGATCATAAGTAGAGCAAATATATAGAGAATGTGACGTTAACACTAAACGAAATGTCAATGTTAATTCCAAATAGCAACTCCTTATTACATCCTTAAAACTTCAGAGTCGACAATAGGGCCCATTGTTCAAATAGATAACAGACTCAAGTAGAATAATCTACTACAAACTCTATTTCAAATTCTAAGATTTCTATTCCATATCTACGTGATATCTGTGGTGCTCTTCACTCTTGCCCTTCCCCTTCATTATCCATAGCCTCATCATCACCACCTGAAAATGTTTAGGAAAATAGGTGTGAGCGTGCTAACGCCCAGTAGGATTTACATCTCATGGTGCGGACAATGATATAAGTAATTAACATTTTTAAGAAGCAGAATTCTTACAAGGCAAAAGACATAAGCATGCATGATATTACTAACAAGACCAATTGACAGATTAGAGTAGAATACTCAACAGAATTTTCAAACGAATCAAACAGATTTTCATGAGCATTGAACAACGAATTCAAGAATGAGTACTTATTGAATGATCAAGAACTTGCCATATTCACACAAATAACACATATTCACATGATCAAACGTATCATATCAAATGAAGGCACATTCACACAAATCTTGCACACATATCACTACCATGCCACGCACCACAAGTCTATACTCCTGCAGTTAATGAGTACGTGGGGTGCTCCTCCCCAAGACCAGACAGGGCCTTTATTTGCATAGGCATTAGTCAAATGGACCGAAGTCCTACATTGTTCCGATCAAATACATATACATATTATGGCCACAAATTTCCAAGGACAAGCTCATAGTACAAAGACAATGATCTTTCATGGAGTTTCAAAAATATGACAATAGATTGAGAGATCAATCTGGATAACATATCGACTTGTCTTTAAGTTCCATTGACTTTACATATCTTGACCAAGATGTACACGAAGAAGGTAATCCAAGTGGTAATTGGAAAACATGTCTGTTATGGAAAGTTCATAATGGATCAGTCACGAGATCGTAAGAATCATGGAAAGAAACTTAACGAAACAGACCCATACATACCTAACAGGTTATGGTACCTATTATGGCAAGACGTTGTTTCTTTTTTTTTTTTTGTATAGCCTTTTGTTGGAACATAAGGACGAAGAGGCATAATCAATGGAGAGTATGATCAGTAGCTTACAAATAGAATGTTAGAATCATATTCATGTACTTAATGTTTTTAACATGTGGTTGATGGCTTCTAAAGTACAGACATAGACTAATCAACATGCTAGAAAGACCAAGAGAACGACATAGACTCAGTTTCTTGATTCATAATTCCAAGTCTAGGTTTCCTGGAATGAAACTATAAATGAAAGGGTTGCTGGAAATGGAAAGTAGATAGATCTATGGCTTTGGTTTGACCCCGTTGGTCTCGGTGGCATGAAACTCGAGAAGAGCAGAAAAGTCCATATCTTGTGTGAAGTTTAGGAAAAACACTTGATACTCTTTACATGAACTGAAATTAGGAGAAATAGGGACACATAAGTGTTGAACCACTCTTATATATTATCATTTTATTTTGGTGATAACAACACTCATGCTTATCATAATCGTCCTTTATATATTTCAATCTCATTCTTTATCTCATGAATATTATATTTTCCATAACTTCATAAAGATATACACTGATATGTAACTTAGACATTTGAAATTCAACTTCATCATGCATGTTTTGATCATGTTCAGTCGAAGCTTACTTCGACATATATGAAGCTAGCTTCGTCATATCCGAAGCTACACTTTGTCATATCCGAAGTCCACTTCGTCATATATGAAGCTAAACTTCATCATGCATGATTTTGGTCGTGATCAGTTGAAGTCCAATTTCATCATATATGAAGCTAACTTCGTCATATCCGAAGTTCTACGAAGTTCACTTTGACCAACTGCATGTTTCAGCTTCAACCGACAATGTTATTTTCTATTCATATACAAAGTTCACTTCGTCATATGCAAAGTTCACTTTATCATATCCGAAGTTCTATATGAAGTTCACTTTGACTGACTATGTTGTTTTCCATTCTATGTGAAGTTACACTTTGTCATATCCAAAGTTAACTTCGTCATATCCGAAGTTTAACTTCGACTGATTACATGTTTTCTTGTCCAGTCAAATTGTCTCAAACATCGATTGCTTCACTTGAACATCGATTGTCTCAAATATCGATTGCTTCACTTGAACATCGATTGTCTCAAACATCGATTACTACACTTAAACATCAATTGTCTTTTACATCGATTACCTCAGAACATTGGTTGTCTCAAACATTGATTACTTCAATTAAACATTGATTGTCTTTCACACGTATTGCCTTAGATATCAATTACCTTTAATCAAACACCGATTACTTATATGTTTCATATCGATTGCTATTATAATCGATTGCTGACCTACTCCGACTCTTGGAAAGTCGAAGTAAGGTATCGACTTCTGTTATCACTGTACTTGATTGTTGTAATGACTGATGTTATATTTGCAAAAGAAACTATTATTCTGATTAAATTTTTAATCCTTATGGAATCACTTAATGAACAATATTAACATATGATTTACACTATGATATTCTCTCTTTTATCTGTACGATGATCTATCTAATGAAAGTTGCACTTCTCTACTCTCCTTATTTAATATTTCCTGTTGTAACCATATCTGAAGTTTAGATTCATAGTATATTTTCAAGACAACTACATGTCTTACAAAGACATCCGTAAGCCATTCAGAATGTCAAGTTTCTAGATTTTAAGGAAAAGCTCTTTTGCAGTTGTACTGCGTGCCAAGCAGGTGTTCATTCCTCTTTGAATGCTAACCTACCCCAGTACTCTTCAGGGACATACCTTTTTCTCTAGAAGAGAAAAGACTTTGCATGGGTATAGTGTGTGCATTTATTGTAGCTGTCTACCGAACCATGCTGCTATCCAACTAGCTTTGAATCTGTTAAGAAGCTAAAGATCTGATGGACCTCTCAAGCTGTCTTCCAGTCACAACGTCCAGAATTCAAACGAATACATTCAAATGGAACACTGAAAAATCTAAAGGTTATATAAGGAGCTGAAGTTTGAAATACAATACATACATGCATGAGTGTACATAATTACAAGAACAAGCAGAAGTACACAGTGAGATCACCACATACTACACTCAGAAAAAAAGAGAAGAGCACACAAGATCTCAAGAGAGGCATCTGTTCAAGCTGTGACTTCCATGCTCTCTTGCATTCAGAAGTTTCTTGGGTGGCATTCAGTGTTGTAGATTTTCTTTTGTCCACCCTCATAGCCAGAAAGAGTTAGAGCATTCACTCATATTTGTACTCTCTTTCTGATCTTCTGTGTTTGCTTATTTTCTGAGCAGACACACCCATTTCATTCTATTTAGAAACCATCAGGGTGTTTCTTCCCTTTGTTCCCCTTTTGAAGGGAGGACCTACTATGGTAGGAGACTGTAATACACCTCGGTGAAAGCAAGACTTGCTTGGGGGCAAGTGGATGTAATACCTCTCAGTAGAGGGAAGGCCATGTATTCTTAGCAGTTAGTGGAAATCCCAAGGGGTGCTTAGGTACTGGATGTAAGACCCCTAATTGAAAGGAGGTCCGAACCAGGATAAATTCTCTGTGCACTTTGTGTGATTGTTTCCACCAAGTTTTCACTTGTTTCACACACACAACACTAAGTACTAACAATACTATCTAGTGTTGTCTTAATTTCAGATAAGTTTTTTTTTTAAGCACAAGAAGTCCTATTCACCCCCCTCTAAGACATCTAAAGCTCCATCTCGATCCAACAATAAGAACAGACTTAAAGGACTTTCAGATGATATACTCTATGTTAAGTTGGTGCCAGAGGTTACCTACCTTTGGTTGCTTCTAACTCAGGGTTCTTACAGGTCGAAGCAGATGCTATGGGATGAAGGATCCTCGAAACCTTGCTACTAGCTCTTCCTCCTTGCTTCTGAAAATTCCTCCCACATTCAGCAATGAAGAGAAGTCTAGGGTGGGCTATGGGGGTCTTACGATAGTTTTATAGCACCGTGACGGTGAATTTTATGAGTTTATAGTTTCCTAAATTCTTGGTAAGAGTCCTACTATGTTTTAGAACTTCCATAGGAGTCGTTTCCATAACAAGTCCATTCCTATTTGGTTAGTTTTAGGAAACAGATTTGACTCCCCGCTGGACACAATTTTTAATCATGGTTTAGGGTCAATACTTCTCATATTTATCTTAACCAACCTCCTTTATTATTGGGTATATAATAACATGAATTTTTATAGTTTGGCAATGACCAGTAACTTTGTCATGTATGAAGTCATACATGATTTGATCTTGATCAGTCAAAGCTTAACTTCATCATATACGAAGTCCCACTTCGTCATGCACGATTTGATCTTGATCAGTCGAAACTTAACTTCATCATATACAAAGTTATACATGGTTTGGTCGTGATCAGTTGAAGCTTAACTTCGTCATATCCAAAGTCTAACTTCATCATATACAATTTGGTCATAATCCATTGAAGCTAACTTCATCATATTCGAAGTCTAACTTCATCATATACAAAGTCCACTTCATCATATATGAAAGTTTTATAAGATTTTGTTGTGGTCAGTCGAAGTTTAACTTCGTCATATCTGAAGTCTAACTTCCCGAAGTCCAACTTCATCATATCCGAAGTCCAACTTCATCATGTTGACCAAGTTGCAAGTCGAGAGGGGGGGTGAATGGATTGCAAAAATTCATCTTCAAAAATTTCCATAACAAATAACTTCAAACAAAAACACTAAACGCAGGTGTTAGAGTTAGTGAGCAGCAGAAATAAGATAAAAGTAATCACACAAAATGCACAAGGATTTTTATCGTTGTTTGGACCTCCTATCACCAGGAATCCTACGTCCAGTCCCCAAGAAATTACTTGGGATTCAACTATCCAAGGGTACAGTCCTCCTTATGGACACTTACACCACCAGACGCAAGCTGGTCTTCTCTTCAAACCCAAAGAGGCAGTACAACCACCTGTAGCAATAGGTCTTCCCTTCAACAAGGGAAACAAAACACCTACCCACAGCAGGTCTTCTCTTCGCATAGGAAGAGGAACACTCTAGAAATAAGAGTTGAAGAGATGGCCCCTAGATCAAGTTTATACAACAAAGCCTTGCTTGATCTGAGGCACAAACTGAGAGAGAGAAGAATAGAGTTATGATGCTACTCTCTCAGAAACAACATGCTCTCAAAGAAAAATAGAAATGAAGGCTTCAGGAGAGCTCAAAGCACATGGACTTGGAGTGGGGGCGCACTGCTCTTCTAATTGAATAGTGGTGAAGGTCTCTGTATGTACACTTGTGTGTCTGTATCATGCTTGTTCTTCACAACCATCGTCTTCTTGTAGGCATTCCTGCTTTCTTCAGATGTAACCGTTGAAGTATCTGTTGTCTCTCATTTCTTGATGCTCATTTCTATGCAGTAGCAACAGATGTAATGTAAGAGGAGTTCTTGACTACCAGAAACCTGTAGACATTAAATGTTTGGATAGAGACAGAGAGAGATAGAGATCATATGGATATCTCCTGCGTCAGTCAATGTATCATGTCCAACGTTGTAGTTGTGTGACTACCTGAAAGCCACAAGCATTAAATGCTAAGAGAGATGTCTTCAGTCAACAAACAAAAAGATATTATACAAAAATGGATATGTCCATTCTGTCACCAATTAAAGTTGTAGACAACATGTCATGAAAATGGTAAACAATACAAGATGATATGCATGGGAACTGTATCCAACAACAAATTAGCGTATAGAAGACATCTTAGAATGCTTACATATATGAATAAGATGGCGACAATTTTTAAATGCATATCTTTAAAAGATAGTTTGAACATATTGCGCGCCACAGAACAAGATTTGTTCCATAACTCAGATATAATTTAATTTCAATATGATTTCATCAAGGAAAAGGCTTGATAGAGAGAATATATATTTTATTTGAAATAGCATTTGATATGATAAAGCCAATCAATGTTTAAGTACAAGGCAATTGATGTTTATGCAAGACAATTGATGTTTATGAAGACAATCGATGTTCTATAAAGGCAATCGATCTATAAAGAAGTAATCGATGTTCAAAAAGATAATCGATATCTAAGGGTAATCGATGTTCAAAAAGGTAATTGATATTCAAAAGGTAATCGATGTCTAAGGGTAATCGATGTTCAAAAGGTAATCGATGTCTAAGGGTAATCGATGTTCAAAAAGGCAATCAATGTCCAAAGGGAATCGATGTCTAAAAGGCAATCGATGTTTAAAGACAATCGATGTTAAGAGACAATCGATGTTAAAAGCAAGCAATCAATGTTTTAGGATAATCGATATAAGCAATCGATTGTGAAAGCAATCGATTTTTAAGATAATCGATATAAGCAATCGATTGTAAAAGCAATCGATGTTAAAAGCAATCAATGTTTTAAGATAAGCAATCGATGTTTGAAGGTAATTGATGTTGAAGTAATCGATGTTTGAACATAATTGATGTTTAAGTTAAAAAGGCAATCGATGTATAAAGGTAATCGATGTCTCACATCGACTGGTCAAAATGCAATGCAATCGGTCGAAGTGGAGCTTTGGATATGACGAAGTGTAACTTCATATATGATGAAGTGGAACTTCGTAAAAAATAGTTTATAATGTTGTCAGTCGAAGTGAAGCTTCGTATAAGACTTTGGATATGACGAAGTTTGCTTCATATATGACAAAGCGTAACTTCATATATGACGAAGTGGAACTTCGTAGAAAATACTTCATAACGCTGTCGGTCGAAGTGAAACTTCGGATATGATGAAGTAGAACTTCGTATATGACGAAGTAGAACTTTGTATATGACGAAGTGTAACTTCGTATAAAACAGTTCATAACGCTGTCGGTCGAAGTGAAACTTCATATAAGACTTCAGATATGACGAAGTTGAGCTTCGACTGATCACAACCAAAAGCATGCATGACGAAGTGCCAGCTTCTGATATGACGAAGTGGACTTCGGATATGATGAAGCTAGCTTCGTATATGACGAAGTAAGCTTCGACTGATCACGACTAAAAGCATGCATGGCGAAGTGCCAGCTTCAGATAATGAAGTTAAAAGCTATAGAAGATGAAACTTGACTTCGATTGAAATTGTGAAAAGATTATCAGTGATGAAAACATTAACTTATGTATGACAACAAAAACTTACAAGCAATTGAACACCATCTAGTGGGCTTAGAAATACTTTGCATACTTACAATGGTGATCCTTGAAGTATTATTTATTTCCTTTGAGTCTCCTATTGACAGACTTAACAAAAATGATATTAAGGTGAAAAACACATGATTTAAATAAGTATAAAAATATTTTAATAAGTTTTGTTAATACCAAAATATATAATCATGGAGATAAAGGAGTTAACATGTCATATACGAAGTTATACATCATTTGGTCATAATCAGTCGAAACTTAGTTTCGTCATATCCGAAGTTTAACTTCGTCATATACGAAGTCCACTTTGATTGACAATGTTATATCTTGGCCAGTCAAATTGATAAATCGATTATCCTTAAACATCGATTGCTGACCAACATCGATTGTCTTTAAACATCGATTGTTGACTAACATCGATTCTCCTTAAACATTGATTGCTAACTAACATCGATTATCCCTATACATCAATTGCTAACTAACATCGATTACTCCTTTAAACATCGATTGCAGACCAACATCGATTGTCCTTAAATATCAATTGCTAACTAACATCGATTGCTCCTTTAAACATCGATTGCGGACCAACATTGATTGCTGACTGTTTTATCCATTGCCCCATCATTTTGTGTGCCTTTAATCAAACCTCTCACAAATTTATTATTATTATTATTCCATTTACTTAGGAGTTAGAAATCCAGGTTGTTACACCCTCCCCCACTTAAGGAATTTGGTCCCCCAATTCATAATCAATTATGTAATAGTTGCATAGTACCAGGAAATAGTTCCGGATGACTATTCTTTTCTTCAGATTCCCATGTAGCTTCTTCTATTCCTCGTCGGCTCCATTGGACCTTTACCATAGGTATGGTTTGGTTCCTCAATTATTGAAATTTTTGATCCAGTATTTGACTGGTTTCTCAACATAAGTCAAATCCTTCCTTAGTTCCAGATCTTCATATTGAATCACATGCCCTGGATCATATACATACCTCCTCAGCATAGAGATGTGAAAGACATTATGTACACTTGCTAGTGATGGAGGTAGTGCTACTTTATAAGCTACTTCTCCAACTCTTGCAAGAATTTTGAACGAACCAATAATCTGGGGCTTAGCTTTCCTTTAACCCCAAATCTTTGAATTTCACACAATGGTGACACCTTCAGAAACACATGGTCACCAACTTGGAGTTCTAATTCCCTTCGCCTTTTGTCTGCATAGCTTTTCTGCCTTGACTGTGCTATCTTGAGGCATTCACGAATAATCTGGATCTTCTAAGTGGTGTCTGGTATTATTCAAGTCCCAACCATTGCCTCTCTCCTGCTTCTTCCCAGCACACAGGCGATTTGCAACTTCGGCCATATAATGCCTCAAATGGTGCCATCTTGATGCTTGCTTGGTAGCTATTATTGTATGCAAACTCAACTAAAGATAGTTGATCACTCCAATACCCTTCAAAATCCATGGTGCAAGCTCCAAGCTTATCTTCCACAATTTGGTTTGTCTTTTCAGTCTGCCCATCAATCTATGGATGGAAAGCAGTACTGAAGTTTAACTTAATTCCTAGTGCAGATTGTAACCCTTTTCAGAAGTGTGAAGTAAATCTTGGATCTTGGTCAGACACTATGGATGAGGGAACTCCATGTAGTCTGACAACCTCTTTAATATATAAAGCGGCTAGCACATCCACAGACCACGTACTCTTTATAGACAAGAAGTGAGCCGACTTTGTCAATCAATCCACAATTACCCATATTGCATCTAGTCCTCCTCTAGTCTTGGGTAATCCCATGATGAAGTCCATTCCTATACTTTCCCACTTCCACTCAGGTATGTCTAAGGGTTGTAACACACCTTCCAGTCGGAGATGTTCTGCCTTAACTTGTTGACAAGTCAAGCATCGTGCTACGAACTTAGCTACCGCTCTTTTCATGTTTGGCTACTAATAAGTTCTTTTCACATCTTGATACATCTTAGTGGCTACAAGATGGATTGTATACCTGGATCTATGGGCTTCAGTCATCAACTTCCTCTTCAGTTCCTCATTATCAGGTACACATGTCCTTCTCTTGAATACTAATCTGCCATCATTAGCTACGACGAAATCGGGCCTTTGATCTATCCTCTCCTTAATTTCCACCAAGAAAGGATCGTTGCCTTGTTGTTCTCTGATCTCAGTGAAAATATCTGATTGTATGTTGATGTTGGCAATCAACACACAATAATTTTCTCATTTATATTCAAGTCTAGGTTAGCGAATTGTTCTAGCAATCGCCACTCTCCAACATTAAGTTGGCTAGTGACGCCACTTGCTTTCTGCTCAAAGCATCTGCTACGGAATTGGCTTTCCCTGGGTGATATTGTATGGAGAAGTTGAAGTCTTTTAAGTACTCCAACCATCTCTGTTGTCTCATGTTAATTTCTTTCTATGAAACAAGATACTTTAGACCCTTATGATCTAAATATACCTTGAATTCTTCACCATAAATATAGTGTTGCCAAATTTTTAATGCAAACACCACCGCTACTAACTCTAAATCATGGATGAGGTAATTAACTTCATGTATCTTCAATTTCCTAGAGGCATATGCCATCACCTTACCTGACTGCATCAGTACACATCCCAATCTGATGCCTGACGCATATGTATACATCTCGAATCCTCCCCCTTCAGTGGGTAGGGCAAGGACAGGAGTATAAGTCAACATTCCTTTAGAGTTCAGAAATCTGATCGAATCTTAGAAAAGTAACTAGCCTTAGAAATCTGAGCGAATAGTTCATCAATTCTTAGCAGGGGATACTTGTTTTTTATTGTGAGTTGATTCAACTGCCTAGAATCAATACATAGTCTCATTGCACCATCCTTCTTCTTGACAAATAGCACGGGGGCTCCCCATAGTCAGGTATTGGGTCTGAGAAACCCCTTCTTTAACAACTCCATTAGTTGTTCCTTCAGGTCTCCTAATTCGGCAGTGACATTCTATAAGGGGCCCTAGAGACTGGAGTAGCTACTGGCAATAGTGAAATAGAGAAATTTACTTCTCTTTCAGGGGGAATACCAGGAAGCTCTTCTGGAAACACATGTGGGAAATCCTTAACCACAATGATATCCTCCATTTTTACATCTTTCTTTTCTTCTACCACTGAAGCAAGGAGTGCTACACACCCCTTCCTTATCATCCTATGGGCTCTAAGGGCAGAGACAAAAGATAAGAGTTTATGGTTTAAGTTCCTGAGTAAACCAGCCCTGGATACTCACTAAAGGTTACTCTACTCTTCTTGCAATTCACACTGGCACCATGTTGAGCCAGCCAATCAGCTCCTTGAATCACATGATAGTGATCCATGGCCATGCATATCAGGTTGGCTGGTAGGTTCTTTCCCCTGATGTCAACATCAACAAAGGGATAATATTGGTTGAGTTTAGTTCCTTGCGCAAGGGGCATTATAATTGGAAATTCTCCACTCATTGGTACTGGTTTTATGGATAGATGTCAATGACTTGTGATATGAATAAGTGGGTGGCTCCAGTATTAAATAAAACAAAAACAAGTCTGGAAAGTATTTTAAGAGTACTGTCTACCCCTCCTTCTTCAGTAGTCTCTGGCTCTAGTATGGCTTGCAGGCGAGCTTGCCTCTTCTTGCTATTCTGACGCTTGTCCTGCAGGGTCTGCTCCTTGATCAAGGGGAAATTAGAGATCCTATGAGCTTGGCTTCCATAGTGTAAGCATCTGCCTTGGGCTCTCCAGCATTGTTCGGATCGGTGACTAGCCTTGTGACAATGTTTGCATCATTCAGAGGGGACAATGCTAGTTGCTTGCCTACTTCCCTCGACTTCTTGTCTTGTTGTTCCACCATACTACCACTGGGCCTTTTCTTCCCAATGGTCGGTTGGAATCTTCCAGTGGCAGATACATGTTCCCTTTTTATAGTCTTTCCCTTGATTCTTTCTACAGTCTCCATAGCATCCTCCAATAGTTGGGCTTTCTTTATCATGTCAGCATAAGTCTGGATGTCCATTGGCACCAGTTGAGTGATAAACTGGGGCCTCAGGCCATTCAAGAAGCATTTGGCTTTCATTCTCTCGGTCTCGACCAATGAGCAGCATATCGGGCCAAGTGAGAGAACAGAGCCTCGTACTCAGCTACAGTAAGCCCGTGCTATTTTAAAGCTGCAAACTCAACGGCCTTCCTCTTCTGTACCCTTTTAGAAAAATATTTATTGTTAAAGTCTCAACAAACTGTTCTCAGGTCACTTGCTAACCTTGCAATGTTGCTTCTATAGACTCCCACAATGCCCTAGCATTCTTTTCCAATTGGAAAGTTGTCAACAGTACCTTCTCCTGGTTGTTGCATTGCATGAACCTAAATACCCTTTCAATCTCCTTGATCTAGTGTTCAGCAGTGTTTGGATCAGTACTACCATCGAACCTTGGCAGGTTCATGCTACAAAACTTTCTGTGGAGTTCTCCAGCTCCATAGTTTCCACCACCTTGAGTGGCTTGCAGAATTGCTTGAGTCAAGTTTTGGAGTGTTTGTGCATGTTTCTTGCTTGTGCACGCTCGGAAGCCATTTAAGTATTAAGTACCTTCAAGATGATAATGCTAGTTAGGGACCTAATTATAACGCTTATGATTCCTTCCAAGGCTCTACCCAAGCTCACAATAGGGGTGGCAATTTTTTGACGCATGTAGTCTCAACATAATTCATCCTAACTTTTCTATTCTCCTAGGACCTTAAGAATTAAGCTTTGATGCCAATAAAACTGACACCCCGATGTGAAATATTGAAATGCACAGTTGTATTCTGATCATAAGTAGAGCAAATATATAGAGAATGTGACAATAACATTAAACCAATGTCAATGTTAATTCCAAATAACAACTCCTTATTACATCTGTAACTACCCGACCTCCCAGACCCCCGCCAGGGACCCTGAAGTTCGCATCGCCACCCACGGATTCAAAGATCTGGAAGGGTTAGAAGAATTAGTCTAGTGAGATATGTACTGAATTTAAATACTATAACAATCTGTACAATATACAAAAGTCTGTACAACATGTCCCAAGCAAAAACACATGTACAAGAAGAAAGGTGCAGTCCTTAAGGGGCATACCCCGAGGACTTGCAAAGCACAACTCTCTACTCACTCAGGTACAAGAGCTCACAACACTTGCTCTCACTGCTGCTGACAACACACGTGCCACAGCCGCCTCCGCAAACCCGTCCGACACCGAGCTCCCGCGATGACAAGCCCCTAGCTAAAGAGAGTGGGGCGGGGGGGGGGGGGGGGGGGGGGGGGTGAGCCTCGCGAACAAGGCCCAGTAGGGATTACCAGTCCCTCACCGGCCAGAGTAGCAGGAACTCCGAAATAGGAAACTACCCTAGAAAGCTGAAAAGTGAGGAACACCTACAGCAGGGTACTACAAAGTAGCGGAACAGAACAGTGCAAAGCCACGACCACCAACCAAGGTCGTGACACACACACGACTCCCCCAGAAACCAACTGAGTCGAGCACAAAGCGGAAGCAACCATCGGCACACCCGCTGAGACCACGCAACAACCAGGTGAGAACGACGTCTCACCATAAGCACGGCCACCTCAGACCTCCACAAGGTCGAGGGCTGACAAACAGAACCACCCCGGACCCCGGACACACCGTGAGGTCGGGAAGCCACACGTGCCGGTGCCACCATGGACTGGCACCAAAGAACAGAACTATGGAACCGAGAGAACGCCGAGCAGAAACCACCGGAAGCACGGGTCCGCACAAGGCCAGACCAACGACACCCATAGAGACTAGACACAGCTAGGCTATAATTGCCGTGTAAGCAAGGGCAACGGATAACACTTGGAAACGTCGTGAGGAAACGAGGTGACAACAATAGCAACCAAGCCACCGCCACTGGCAGCTAAGAGGGGGATGCGCCGTCCACACCCTCTCCGCTCGCCAGCTGGCTCTCGCCTCTAACCTCCACAGAAGAGCGAGACAGAACCGCCAAAGAACACACAACACACGCACACCGTAGCCTGGCTAAGCTGCGGCCCCCCGCCTGACCTCCCTATGCAGCTCCGGAACCAACATAGAGCGAGGCAGTGAGACAAGGGACTGGCTAGCCTGTGCCGGGTAGAACTCCGGCCATCCTCAGTGTCCCAGACCTAACCATGAGAGCTCTACAAATGACTCAGTGCTGCTGTCCAAACCTCATTTTCCCCTCAGCTCCAGAGTCCACCCTGTCGGCTGCCAACTCGAGCACATTCGTAGCCCCGATACCTCCCTCGAAGGCTCCCGAGGATGGGGGTCCCAGGCAACGGAGACAACCTCTGAACGGGACAAGCCATCAAGAGCCAAGCACTGGGTGAACAGGCGGGGGAAACACAACAAAACCACGCCGAACTGCTGGCTTGTAACCCATGACAAGCCCAGCAAGCGAGAGGCATGCACGGACCCTTAAAAGGGCCGTCGGCCACCAAGGCACGCACGAATGGCTAGAACCTCAGAACACCACCGGACAGTATGGAAACCCATCGCTCTGCTAATAATCGATTGACCGCCAGTCATCGATTATTAGACAGATGCGATCCTCCTGGCACCACTGCCAGGACATGGCCACGAAGGTGTCATCTTCGGTCACTGAACGAAGCCAGGTCACCTGCCGCGTTCCCCACCAAAAGGTCCTAAGGGCAAGCTTGCCCTGGGGAACATGCCAACATACTAACCGGGCCACGAAAACACCTAAGGCACACATAGGCACTGTCGCGTCCCCCTAGGCCATCGTGATACCATCGCGATGGGGAAGAGCACCGCGACAACCACCCTGTCGCACCGGGGCAGCACGTCGTGACAGCAACCCTGTCGCGATAGGAAAATATGTTGCGACACCGACCCTTATCACGATAGGCAACCACGTTGCGATAAGGTCGTGCCCGACCGGGTCAATGCCTCTACTGATGTCGCGACGTGCACCGTGGTCATGACATCAGTCGAGAGGCAGACCACAGGATGCTCCATCCCAGGGCCACCCACAACCTACAAACAACATCACATGGGGGAGGGGAGCATGGGAAAGCTATCTAAACTAGCCAGAAAGCACGAAGAGCTCCGAATCCACCCGAATCGAGAAGAGTTCAAGTAATCCCTACCTTTTATAAGAACGAACCCCAATGGAGCCCTTCACGTCGGTTGGCCACCTCCTCCTTGCTCCACACAAGCTCCACGACGCCACGGCACCATGCACGTCCCTCCTCCTCGCCTGAAACACACAAAGGGGAGAGGGGGAGGCGGAGCACTATCGGAGGGAGAGAAGAGAGGGGAAAGAGGGAGAGAGGGGGAAGGGGTCGCCGGCCAAGGCCTTAAGCCTTCGGCACCCAAGACGCGATGGGGCGATGCGTCGCGTTAAGAACATTAATGTGACGGGTCATGCACCGCGACAAGAATGCGTCCCCCAGGGATGCCACGACAACGCGGCAGGTCGTATTGACACAGCTACCACTCTAACAAGTGTCAGACGACCGAAACGGTAGAAAGCAGTCGCAACCTGTTGATCGGTCGCGACAACAAGACGTGACGGGAAAGCTGGGTGCGATAGGAACGCGACGCATACACTCATCGCGACAAGGATGACTGTTACGTCGGACACCCATGATGTGACACTAACGCGTCTTCCAGCCTGGACACGTTAGTGGCCAGTCATCCAAGACACCGGACGGAAATCCGGGAAGCCGGGTCTTACATCCTACCCCCCTTAAAACAATTTCGGCCTCGAAATGGGGCAAGCCCAAAAGATCTCGAGGCATGAAACGAAGCACAGGGAGTAAACGTAAGACCAATGCAATTAAGCCACTAAGTCTCAACACGACTTCCTCATGGCAACAACCACATCGCCAAACGTGCATGGGCACACGAAGTCAGAAAACCAACGGCTCCCACAATGGGCTCCAAACACACGAGTGGTGCACACACCGAAAACCAATGGCTCGCTCCAGGCACATGTGGGGTGCCCAAATGGAACGACTACCCCACAGGTGCTGAGCGACGCCAAATCCAGCCCAAACAATAGAAAACGCCAGCTGAAAATTGCACAGTTGCAGCCACAAACAGACCCTGCTATTTGGCCAACCGATCGGCAACCGACACTGTCGCCAGCAAGGCCCGACAGAGGATGCAGTTGCCAACAGCAACACAAGAAACACCGGTCACAACTCACTCTATCGCCAGCGAAACCTGATAGAGCACATAGTTGCCAACAACCATATGAGAAACACCTGAGAACCAACCACAAGTCTGAGAGGAATGGCCTCATGCTACTAGAAGCAGCTAGCACTGGTCACCAGCCCAACCGAGAGGCCACACGAGCGACGAGAACCAGAGCACATCATCCTCGTGGAGGATCCACAACACACGGAACGACATCCACTGTCACCACTAGGTCTCACCCAGACCTTCCTCGCGGTCCTACAGGGACAGCAAACGCACGCGGAGAAACCTCAACACGTGAAAACGGTATCCACTGTCACTACTAGGTCTCACCTAGACCGTCCTCGTGGTCCAACAAGGACACCAAACGCATGCGGAGCCACAAAAATTGGGAGTTACACACTCCACAATGTGGCACACCGCGATGAAAGCATGAAAGACGTCTTAGGTTAAGCCAAAGCTAGACACCTCCCAACGTCGACAAACCACGTGGTCGATTACTAGCGAGCCAATAGGCCTCACTGTCACCAAATAAACCGATAGGAGACTCCGCCATCGGCTTCCAGACTCACCAACGCCACGCACAACCAGAGAACCAGCGAGGAGTTGGCAGCACACCCGCCACGTGCATACAGAGCTCAGCGCAGGTACCAACGTGCCAACTACTAGAAAGATGCACAACCACAAGGGAACCGAAACAACCGCAGAGGTCAAGGACAACACGTCGACCTTAGAGGGACCCAGACAGAAGTAGGGTACCACAACCGAACACACTCGCTCCCAAAGTGAGAGGGAAAACCAAGACACATGCTACGGCCAAAGCCTAGCGTACCACCAATAGGGCTACCTAGGCAAAGGAAAGCAGCCACCCCATAGCGGTAACGGTACAACCACAAGGCATAGGCCAGCACAAAGTGTCCTAGAGGCGGAAAGCTCAACGCCTCCGACACCAAGCAAACTCGTGAAACGACGCACGAAGCTCATGATCAAGGTACACGACACAACACATGGTGCTATCACAAGCACCAAAACTAAGCAAAGTGCAACACAGGAGCACCAGCGGCCGAAACAACACATGGGCTAACAGAAAGGACTCTCCACAAGAGACCCGACAAAAGCCACACACAAAGAACCACAAGCCTGAAAGGGCACAACAAGCCACACCGGCCCCAGCCCTTGAGGCACAAAAACACGAAGCATCGAAAAACGCTCAAGGTGCAGCACACACAACCGCACCAACAGCCCGAGACAACAAAGGGCCCACCGAGGGGGACCCTCCACCGGAGACCCACAAGAGAAGCGCACGAAAATCCGACAACATCAAGAGCACAACAACTATGTCGACTCCAAAACGCACACCAAAACACGGAGCACTGACTATGTTGCACGGGGAGCGAAAACTGCAGCACTCCCTGACGCGCAAGAGCAAAAAGCACCACCTCTATCGTGACTGATAGAGAGGCCCAACAACAGAACGATGACACGAAAAGCCTCCAAGGCACAAGCCGAGGCACAATCGAGCACACACCAGGACAATGCTTACATGAGCAAGCCAAGCAAGAAATGCATAGCAGAACAATGCTCACGCAGCAATCCAATAGAAAATGGTACTACCTCGCACCAAACCAACAGCGACCCAATGCCCCAAATTGTTTAGGTAGGTGTAATCACGGGGAATGTGCAACCCCCAAAACATGCAAACATGTACTAACCATAGAAGCATGGAAAACAAGGATGTGATCGCCACCTAGATAGTTGCCATATAAGAGAATGAAGTGGGCTAACTAAGCTAGGAAAGGAATGAGGACAGAAGGACTTATTGAGATCGCGATGGGGAACCCCGTCGCGATGGGCTTGATGTCGCGACGCCCTCGTAGGGCGCTCTCTATGTCGCGTCGCCCTCATCCGTCGCATCCTCTACAGTGTGGGAGAAGTTGGTGTGGACCTTCTTCCTGCTCTCCGGCTGACCAGAGAACAAGAGCTGCTCGTACAATGTTGCCTGATTACCTGCCAAAACAAGAGAAACAAACAAACAAACCATGTTAGAACAAATTAAGTGTAGAAGCCATTCACAAATGAAGTAGAAGAAAAGAGCATGGTGAGAACTAACCTGGGGGGTGGTTTTTAACCCCTTGGGTGATGGGAAACGTGGGTGGAAAAGAAATGCAGCCTATCTAGAAAATAAAATAACATGCATGGGAAAAGGAAATGAGGGAAGAGGGAAGAAAGAGCCCCATATGGGGCGACTCCCTGGCATTTATATGTGTCCTTGGCTCATGTTGAAACCTCAGAAGAAGTGGGGGCTGCCCTCCTCAAGCTCCAAGCTCCATAGATGAAGAAATGGGCATGGCTTGGTGAAGGGAATAGAAGGAAAATGAGAGGAAAAGAGAGGGCTGCGAGCTAAGTATTGGTCATAGAAAATTTTGACAGCCCTTCGGGGTGAAAAATGGGGCTCTCCTCGCTATGAAAGAAGGGCCTTGCTTTTATAGAGAAATGAGAGAGAATAATATCATTTTTAGATGATAATTACCCAAATAAAGATAATTGCCATTAAATCTCGTGGGTGAGAGTCCAGAGGAGCCTCCAAAGAGTCCCATAAACCCAAGATGCGCTCAGGAGGTTGGGGGGTTGCTTGGGGATAAATGCAAAGGCCATAAGAGGATAAATAGGAGGTGGTTGCGGAGGCCAGTGTACGCGGCTGTTGTCGTGACGGATCGTAGGGGTGCGACAGGGATGAATGCGACGACTAGAAGGGGTGCGACAGCAAGGCCACGTGCATGGATATGCATGGGCTGTCGCGACGGCCATAAGGGGCGCGACAAGGATTAACGCGGCGCCACGACCCTTCACGTTAAGGAAAATCGATTATTCTTGAATTATCTGCCAATCAAATGGGAGAATAATGAGCATTTAAACTTGTGGACTCTTTTAAAAGGATAATGGATGGGATATCATAAAAATGGGTTGTTAATGGGCTCAAAGCAAGGCTAATGATGGGCTCAAGGTGAATGACCAACTTGGGGCTCATTAAGATAACAAGAAATGTGGTTTAACTTATAGGCTAGAATGGGTGTCTACAGTAGGCAGCAACAAACCATCACAATGACAAACGGTACAAACAAGTCCACCGACCCATGGTGCCAAAAGGAAACGACAGCACGAGGGGAGCAACCAACTCAACCGAAAAACAACTCAAGGGAAGATGACCCCACTAGAAGGTCGCAACGATGCGCACCCTGGCAACACAACACCACAATGGAGCATCACCAGCCCGAGCAACCAACGAAAAGCAGAGGAAGAATACACGCAACACGATGAGTCTTTTCCACACACAAGAGGGAAAACCACAATGCAAGACTGACGCTTCCACAAGAAGCACAGCCAGCTAAACACCCACTACACTCACCAGACCATCATTTGGGAGAGCACGCCGGGCACAAGAAAACAAAGCAAATCATCTGAGCCACGAGGACACACAAAGTCCCACCGACGCAACCGAGAAAACTTAGAAACGAACAACGAGACAAGCTGGCCAACATGGCAGCCAGACGCACGGCCAAGCGCACAATACCTTGACTGAGAATGCCCAAGCAGACTATAACACAAACAGTCCAACCGGCAACAACGACAGCTCATCTCTACATAGAGAGAGAGCAGCGACAACCAAAACAACACAAAGCAACATTGGGGAGAACCTCCACCAAAAGTGCCAAGAGCCGTCCTGGGAGAGCCTCACTAGAACGAATCCTAATCAAACGGTCACACTTCGAGCCACAGAGGCAACACAACGGTGGCCCAAAATGAGCACAGAACACTCCTGGGAAGAACCTCCGCCAGAAGCGACAAAGGGCGATCCTGGGAAGAACCTTCACCAGAATGCACAACCCAAATGACCAAACAACACGGACCATCAAAGAGAACACTGTAGCAAGCAGAACTGCAGAAGCAATGCAAGCCGGTCCTAGGAGAACCTCCACCAGAACCACCAAGGCACCGTTCTGGGAAAACCCACTAGAACGCATTAGCCAAAACAATAGCATACCTCAGACCCTGAGGCAGCACCGCAACAGCAGAAATGAGCACGGAACAGTCCTGAGAAAAACCCTCACCAGAACAACAGTAAACGGTTCTGGGAAACGTCACCAGAACACAGGGCAACCAAGCGATGCACCTCAACCTCGAGGGCAATGCAACATCAACCAGAAACGAGCACAACACAGTTCTGGGGAAACCTCACTTCCGCCAGAACTAACAGAGAAAGACTCCGGGAGCACCTCACTAGAGCTCACAACTAGCAAGCACCAAGCCAACAACAACCACAAGCAAGTGTCGCAGCGCTCAACCAGTGATGCAACATGACAAACAGAACATCTGCTTAGCCCATGCAACAATGCCGACCAAGCAGAGCACAACGCCCAATAGCGTACAAACAGGGGACCACACATAAGACCAACACAACACACACCCCAACAAGAGGGGACAACCAACAAGCCAAAGCCACCTCGACCGGTTCCACAAGCAACAACCCTACACTAGTGAAGGCTACACCACACACAGGCTCTCTCGGCCACAGCGACACACACACACCCAAATGCGCTGAAGACTACCAAGAGCACCATGCCTGGACTTACTTGCAAGCGTCCTCCACATGGGGAAGACCACTTCTAGCAAGTCTACTGCCAACTGTGCCACCACGGCACGAACACACCGAGTGACCACAGTCGCCACGCTCGCAGAACGGCAATAGGTGCAACCCTCATGCAGCACGCACACGAACCTTGCAGGGAAGCCGCACACCTACAAAACAATTGAAAGCACAAGCCTAACACTAGTCGGACGGTGTCAGCAATGTACTAGTACCTTTCTTTAGGACAACTATAGTTATTACTTCCTTACAAATCTCAGTAGACACCTGCTCTGATACCACTGTGACGACCCGACCTCCCGGACCCCCGCCAGGGACCTTGAAGTTCTCGTCACCACCCACGGATCCAAAGATCCGGAAGGGTTAGAAGAATTAGTCTAGTGAGATATGTACTGAATTTAGATACTATAACAATATGTACAAGATACAAAAGTCTGTACAACATGTCCCAAGCAAAAGCACAGGTAGAAGAAGAAAGGTGCAGCCCTTAAGAGGCATACCCTGAAGACTTGCAAAGCACAACTCTCTACTGACTCAGGTACAAAAGCTCACAACACTCGCTCTCACTGCTGGTAACAACACACGGTGCCACAGCCGCCTCCGCAAACCCATCCGACACCGAGCTCCCACGACGAAGATCCCCTAGCTGAAGAGAGTAGGGGGATGAGCCTCGCGAACAAGGCCCAGTAGGGATTACCAGTCCCTCACCAGCCAGAGTAGCAGGAACTCCGAAAACATGAAACTACCCTAGAAAGCTGTAAAGCGAGGAACACCTACAGTAGGGTACTACAAAGCAGCGGAACAGAATAGTGCAATGCCACGACCACCAACCAAGGTCGTGACACACACATGACTCCCACAGAAACCAACGGAGTCGGGTACAAAGCGGAAGCAACCCTCGGCACACCCACCGAGACCATGCAACAACCAGGTGAGAACGACGTCTCACCACAAGCACGGCCACCTTAGACCTCCACAAAGTCAAGGACCGACAAACAGAACCACCCTGGACCCCAGACACACCGCGAGGTCGGGAAGCCACACACGCCAGTGCCACCACGGAGTGACACCAAAGAACAGAACTACGGAATCGAGAGAACACCGAGCGGAAACCACCGAAAGCACGGGGTCCACATAAGGCAGACCAACGATGCCCATAGAGAATAGACACAACCAGGCCATAACCACGTGTAAGCAAGGGCAACGGATAACACTTGGAAACATTATGAGGAAACACCGTCACAACAATAGCAACCAAGCCACTGCCACTAGCAGCTAAGAGGGGGATGCGCCATCCACACCTCACCGCTCGCCAGCTGCTCTCACCTCTAACCTCCCCGGAAGAGCGAGACAGAACCGCCAAAGAACACACAACACACGTAACACCGCAACCTAGCCAAGTTGCGGCCCCACGCCTGACCTCCCTATGCGGCTTCGGAACCAACGTAGAGCGAGGCAGTGAGACAAGGGACTGGCTAGCCTGCACCAGGTAGAACTCCGACCGTCCTTGGTATCCCAGGCCTAACCAAGAGAGCTCTACAAATGACTCAGCGCCGCTGTCCAAATCTTATTTTCCCCTCAGCTCTAGAGTCCGCCCTGTCAGCTGCCAACTCGAGCACACTCGTAGCCCCGATACCTCCCTCGAAGGCTCCCGAGGATGGGGGTTCCAAGTAATGGAGACAACCTATGAATGGGACAAGCCCTCAAGTGCTAAGCACCGGGAAAATAGGTGGGGCAAGCACAACAAAACCACGCTAAACTACTGGCTTGTAACCCACGACAAGCTCAACAAGTGAGAGGCACGCACGGACCCTCAAAACGACCATCGGCCAAACAAGGCACGCACGAATGGCTAGAACCTCGGAACACCACCAGATAGTACGGAAACCCATCGCTCTACTAATAATCTGATCGATACCGATAGACGATAGACCCTCTTGGCACCACTGCCAGGGCACGACCACGAAGGTGTCACCTTCGGTCACTAAACGCAGCCAGGTCACCTGTCGCGTTCCCCACCAGAAGGTCCTTAGGGCAAGCCTGCCCTGGGGCACTCGCTGACACACTAACCGGGGCCACGAAACACCCAAGGTACACACAGGCACTGTCGCGTCCCCCTAGGTCGTTGCGATACCATCGCGACGGGGAAGAGCACCGTGACAGCCGCCCTGTCGTGCCGGGGCAGCGTGTCGTGACAGCAACCCTGTCGCGACAGGAAAATGCATCGCGACAGCGACGCGATAGGAAAATGCATCGTGACAGCGACCCTTATCGTGACAGGCAACTGCATCGCGATAAGGTCGCGCCTGACCGGGCCGACGCCTTTACTGATGTTGCGACACACACCGCGATCATGACATCAGTCGAGAGGCAGACCATGGGATGCTCCATCCTGGGGCTGCCCACAACCTACAAACAACATCACACGGGGGAGGGGAGCATGGGAAAGCTATCTAAACTAGAAAGAAAGCATGAAGAGCTCCCAATCCACCCGGATCGAGAAGAGTTCAAGTAATCCCTACCTTTCATGAAGAACGAACACCAATGGGGCCCTTCACGTCGGTTGGCCACCTCCTCCTCGCTCCACGCAAGCTCCACGATGCCACGGCACCACGCGCAGCCCTCCTCCTCGCCTGAAACACACAAAGGGGAGAGGGGGAGGCAGAGCACCACCGGAGGGAGAGAAGAGAGGGGAAAGAGGGAGAGAGGGGGAAGGGGTCACCGGCCAAGGCCCTAAGCCTTCGGCACCCAAGATGCGATAGGGCGATGCGTCGCGTTAAGAACATTAATGTGATGGGTCCACGCACTACGACAAGAACGTGTCCCCCAGGGACGCCGCGACAGGTCGTACTGACACACCTGCCACTCTGACAGGTGTCAGACGACTGAAACGACAGAAAGCGTCGCAACCCGTTGACCGGTCGTGACAACAAGATGCGACAGGAAAGCCAAGCACGATAGGAATGCGACACATACGCTCATCATGACAAGGATGACTGTCGCGTCGGACACCCACGACGTGACACTAACACGTCTTCCAGCCTGGACGCGTTAGTGGCCAGTCATCCAAGACACCGGACGGAAAGCCGGGAAGCCGGGTCTTACAACATCCTTAAAACTTTAGAGCCAACAATAGGGCCCATTGTTCAAATAGATACAGACTCAAGTAAAAAAATCTACTAGACTCCATTTCAAATTCTATGATTTCTATTCCATATTTGCATGATATCTGTGGTGCTCTTCACTCTTTCCCTTCCCCTTCATTATCCATAGCCTCATCATCACTACCTAAAAATGTTTAGGAAAATAGGTGTGTGCATGCTAACACCTAGTAGGATTTACATCCCATGGTGCAAACAATGATATAAGTAATTAACATTTTTAAGAAGCAGAATTCTTACAAGGCGAAAGATAGAAGCATGCATGATATTACTAACAAGACTAATGACATACTAGAGTAGAATACTCAACGGAATTTTCACAACGAATCAGACAGATTTTCATGAGCATTGAACAAAGAATTCAAGAACAAGTACTTATCGAATGATCAAGAACTGGCCATATTCACACAAATAACACATATTCACATGATCAAACGTATCACATTAAACAAAGGCACATTCACACAAA
>JACBKR010004365.1:0-24324 GCA_014218235.1 Colocasia esculenta | reverse complement strand
GAAGACTGAGAATTGATTAGATCGCAGTTAGTTAGATAAAAAAATTATTCGATCAATCAAAATTAGTTGGGGGCGCAGATTACACATCTGTCATAATTATTTTTACCTAATTTTACATTAGTTAGATAACTTTTTATCCGACTAAACAGATAAAAAGTAATTCTTAAAAAAACCACATGCGTACAGTCCTCAACTCCTCTCCAATTTATGTCGGAGAGGAAGAAGACGAGGAAGTTCTCACCTGAAGGTGTACATGGTCTACGCGTGAACAATGTAATTACATTTTCATGTCAATTTAGGTCACTTTTGTACAGCAAAATCATGGAGGGTTGCTGCCACACAGCTCTTATTATGGGAATCTTGAAGGGCCTCCTTGAAGAATTAAAGGGCTGGATTTTGAAAGATAAGGAACAGCTCATGTTCATGCATGTCCTGCGCCGTTCTCATATGTGGATCTCCACCCTCCCACCCGCCCAAATATGTATATATATATATATATATATTAGTTGAAAACCCGTGCGATGCACGGTAGTTGTTTTATAAAATATTAAGATAAATAAAAAATATTATTTATAAAAATATAAATTTTATTATAAAATTTTTGTTAAACTAAACAGGAAAAATTTGTTCTTAAAATAAAGGAAGGTGGACTGCACGAAGGTAGGTTTAATATTGATTTTTTTCTAAAAAATTATGGTCTGCTCGATTAGCAAGATTTTTAGATGGTGAGTATCTTACCTTGTTTAGAAAGATTTCTTCGTTGATTTAGGTGACAATTAATATTTGAGACTTGCCTTACGGGAGGTGTGTTAAAGTTGATAGATTTATTATTTTATGTTAGCTGTTATATGTTAGGATTTGTTTACCCCGATTTTGCTTAACCATATTTAGCTGCGATATAGATAGATTTAGTGGGGAGATTTAGGCGAGAAAACTCTGCTTCTGGTGCTACCACGTGGCTGCTCCAGAACTGAGTTTTATTAGAATAGTATAGATATAGAAAACTGTTGGGGTGCGACGGTGCGGCCCCGCCGCACCCCAGCTACAGCCGCTGGATGCACATCCAGCGACTGTCCTGAAAAAAAAAAAAAAAAACCCTGCCTGCGCGCTGCCGCTGGATGTGCATCCAGCGGCAACAGCTGGGGTACGGCGGGGCCGCCTGCCGTACCCCAGCATCTCTCTCTCTATATATATATTTTTTAAGTGAGATAGTTTTGTTATGAAAATAGCTAATATATAACCGTAATAATACGAATTGAAAAACATGTGAATGGGCAAGCAAAACATGCAAGCAACCAAAAATATAATAAAATATTTAACGATAATATAGACAAATAAGCAAACCATAAAGAGAGAGAATAATTTTACGTTGCTTCTGCTGGAAGGCATTACCCACCTAACGTAGATCTGTAATTGCGTCTGAAGCTACAGCAGCCAAGAATTGTGTTCTTGCAGCAAATAATTGATCGATCAAAACATTAACAGGTTTTTTGGCTCGAAGGAGAGTCATCAAAGCGCTTAAACATCCCAACTCTACTCCACAAGAGATCAGATCGATGTATCATCACAGAAACCTGGAATAATTTAGTGCAACGTTGGAAGACTGACAACATCACCACATCAAGAGCAAGGTGAACAGGGGAGCAGATTGGCTAGCAGTTGAGGCCAGAAGAACCAAATTTAATTAATATCCAATGGTCTACATGTTTAACATCATAGCTTCCATAGATCAGCTACTTCCAGGAAATTATCGTGGTAGGTCGGAGGATAGCTGTGCTCTCTCATTAATTTATTATGGAGGTTGATCACTTCAGATGCATGCAAGTGGAGAAAGAAAAACACCAAAAAATAACATTTTCCTCTCTAACTCTTTCGTAAATGCTACTTTTATATGAACGTCATTGGCACAACTGGAGAAGTTTCCTTAGCAATTCCTGGTTGCTTCCCCACCTGATGAAGCTCGATGGCGCATATATATGTTGCTCCTCGAGGCAGCTCCCCCAAATATCTCAAGCGGGCGATAGGATTGCTGGGTTCCGGGGAAGAAAGGTCCGAATCAGAGCATCTAGCTAGCCAGCACCAGTTCATGATTTCGTGATCATTAAAGGTTAGTAACTGATCTGTGCCTCGCCCATTTGCATTCTTTTGAAACTGGGCCTTCAGATCTTAACTTTACGGGATTATATATATATATTCTGCCTTGTTGAAACTAAGGTGGATACGAGCCAAGTAACTGCAGCAGCTACGAAGCCAAAAAGGCAAAAATCAGTAGACTTGGTGAAAGGATCTAGACTATGACTAGCCCTAGAGGGGGTGAATAGGGCTTTAAAAATTTGTCTTGAATGAACAACGGAAACTAATACAGAAATGATAACGAATGTAAGCAACGAGAACTGAGAGGAAGAAGGATGCAAGCACACGAAGAGACACAGATTTATCCTGGTTCGGTAAGACCCCCGTTATTGGTCTACCTACGTCCAGTCCTCACCAACACGGTGAGATTTCCCTCACTAAGAGATGATCACACCCGCTGGTTGAAACGGTGCCCAGCTCACCAACAAACCGCTAGTTAGCACAGTGCCTAGCTCACCAATAAACAGCTAGTTGATGCGGTGCCTAGCTCACCCAACATAGTAAAGAACTGAAAGAGATAAAGATAAACAAGCAACACAATGACAAGCTCGAGAGAATAATCTTCAGATGTTGATGAAGCTCTGATGAAGTAAAGATCTCCTCAAAAAGAAGCCTTCTACAAGGATGTAGCAGATGGAAGCTTTAGAAAGCAGAAAAAGCTTGGAGAAGAAGCTCTGGATGAAACTCTTGAAGGAGGCACACTTCTCCACGAAATTCCTTGCCTAGGGTTTCCCCCAGGTCTCTTTTATATACCCCTTCCACAAAAGTAGCCGTTTGAGAGATGTGAAAAGTGGTCTTGGTCAAAAAGTTGTTCAAAAATACTTTTCAGAAGGTTCTGCATGTCAGGGTCGCTCCCTCCTTTTGTTGGGGTCGACTCCCATTTGACCAGGGTCGACTCCTTCACAGCTTGGAGGTCGACTCCCTTTGAGAAAACAGCTTCTGTTGAACTGAGGTCGACTCCCTTGAAGAGCTGGGGTCGACTCTGAAAAACTGAACACAGTCGGGGTCGACTCCAGTTGAAGGCCGGGGTCGACTCTGGTTAAGTTGCAGGACAGGCCATTTGAAAGGGGGTCGACTCCCTTAGAGACTCAGGGTCGACTCCAAAAAACTGAGTACAGAGAGGGTTGACTCCTTTGAAGCTTGGAGGTCGACTCCAGTTGACAGGAAATACAAGGGCTTCTTTGAAGTCTTTTGCTTTAATGTGATGCCCTGTTTTCTGCACTTTCTTTGCAAACATGTGAGCGAACACTCTGAGTGTTTTGTGATCATCAAAATTCAAAGAGATCCAACAATCTCCCTTTTTTGATGACGACAAAACACCTCTACAACAATAATCATTCTTCGAACCAATTACTGATACCGAAACATATTAAGGCACATAAATCCGAACACCAATTCATACAGAATTCTCACACATTAGAGCATAAAGATCAAAACATCAATTCATTCAATTTCTCAAGGATAGTCATATATTTCCATTCATAACTCAAAAAGATACAAGTATTATCTTCCTTACAAAAAGATACACATGATATCTCCCCCTAACTATGAGCACCCGTTAAAAGATATTCACACAAAAAACAGAGTAAATTCTAGTGCTATCACATAACTATCATCACTTCACACAAGTTCTCCCCCTTTTTGTCATCGTCAAAAAGAGAGGAAGGAAGAAACAAATTAATATGTGATGCTTATGAAGAAGATGAACACATTCCTAATTCACGGCGCAAAGATGTAACCGGTCTTCACACAACGGTTTAGTAAAAATATCAGCCAATTGGTGTGTGGTATCAACGAAATTTAATTCAATATCTCCCCTAGAAACATGATCTCTAATAAAATGATGGTGTACTTCAATGTGCTTAGTGCGAGAGTGTTGAACAGGATTTTTTGATAAATTTATGGCACTTGTATTATCGCAAAGCAACGGAATTTTAGACAAGCATATCCCATAGTCTTCTACTTGGTGTTTAATCCATAGTGCTTGTGTGCAACAACTCCCGACTGCGATATACTCGGCTTCAGCTGTCGAGAGAG
The DNA here is from genome assembly GCA_014218235.1 of Colocasia esculenta. Taxonomy (NCBI): domain Eukaryota; kingdom Viridiplantae; phylum Streptophyta; class Magnoliopsida; order Alismatales; family Araceae; genus Colocasia; species Colocasia esculenta. The sequence goes on along the minus strand of JACBKR010004365.1, from coordinate 20,154 downwards.
CAACGAAATTTTGTTTCTTGGAGGACTACGAAATGAGGCAACCTCCCAAGAAATGACATGTTCCGCTTGTGCTCTTTCGATCAACCTTACACCCAGCATAGTCCGCATCGGTGTAACCAACCAAGTCGAAGGAACATCCTTTGGGATACCATAAACCAAAATCAACCGATGAAGCAAGATACCGAAAGATTCGTTTAACAGTAATTAAGTGTAATTGTTTAGGCGAACTTTGAAATCTCGCACACATGCAAACACTAAATAATATATCGGGCCTACTTGTAGTCAAATAAAGTAGAGATCCGATCATACCTCGATAAAGTTTAGAATCAACAAGCTTACCAAGCTCATCATTGTCCAATTTTGTTGTTGTAGACATAGGGGTTGGAAGAGGCTTGGTGTTGCTGAATCCATATTTCTTTAGCAATTCCTTTGTGTATTTCGATTGACTCACAAAGATGCCATCATGGCCTTATTTTATCTGAAGTCCGAGGAAGAAATTGAGCTCACCCATCATGCTCATCTCGAACTCCCCCTGCATCAACTCAAAAAATTCCTTGCACAATTTTCTTTAGTAGATCCAAACACAATATCATCCACATATATTTGAACAAGTAAAATATTTGAACCAACACACTTTATAAATAGAGTTGAGTCAACAAAAACATGCTTAAAATCATGTTGAATAAGAAATTGACTCAATCTCTCATACCATGCACGCGGTGCTTGCTTAAGACCATATAGAGCTTTTTGAAGACAAAAGACATGGTTGGGAAATTTGGATCCTCAAACCTAGGAGGTTGCTCTACATAGACTTTCTCTTTAATGAAACCATTAAGAAACGCACTTTTAACATCCATTTGAAACAATTTAAAATTTCTGGAACAAGCGAATGCTAATAGAATCCTAATGGCTTCAAGTCTAGCAACCGGTGCAAAGGTCTCATCATAATCTATCCCTTCTTCTTGAGAGTATCCTTGGGCAACTAAACGTGCTTTGTTCCGAGTTACCACACCGGATTCATCAAGTTTGTTTCGAAAAACCCACTTGGTTCCGATCACGGGATGGTCATTCGGACGAGGAGACAAAGTCCATACTTTGTTTCTCTCTCAACTGGTTTAGTTCCTCAAGCATAGCAATAGACCAATGTTCATCAAGAAGGCTTCATCAACATTCTTTGGTTCAAATTGAGAAATGAAAGCAATATAATCACATTGATATTGATTTTTCGAGTTCGCATACCGGATGACGGATCACCTATCACATTACCGATTGGATGACTTGACATTATCTTCCACGCTCGAGGTAATTCATCACTTGGAAAGGAAATTCGCAGATCTTCAAGTGGAGAATCTTCTTTTTCATTTTCATCACCAACAAGTTGGGTAGGATCATCCATTGCTTCTTCACTAAGCTCCGTGAGATCTATGACATTAGTGTTAAATCTGGTTCTTTCATGATTTCTGCATCATCATCATCATCTCTTTTTCTAGCATTTTGGTTAGTCTCATCAAGATTACATGAATGGATTCTTCAACAACCAATGTTTTCTTATTAAAAACACGAAAAGCTTTAGAGTGAGATGAGTAACCAATAAATATACCTTCATCGCTTCGAGGATCGAACTTACCTATATCTTCTTTGTCATTTACCAAGATGAAGCACTTGCACCCAAATGGCTTGAAATAAGAGATGTTTGGTTTTCTGCCTTTATATAGTTCATAAGGAGTCTTATGCAACAAAGGTCTAATCAAACACGGTTAGTGATATAACATGAAGTATTAACCTCAGCCCAAAAATATCTAGGCAAACAGATTCACAAAGCATAGTTCGGGCCATATCAATTAAAGTCTGATTCTTCCTTTCAGCCGCACCATTTTGCTGAGGAGTTCTCGGAGCGGAGAAATATGACTGAAACCTTCATTATCACAAAAAGAATTGAATTGCATATTTTCAAATTCCTTACCATGATCACTACGGATAGCATTATTACATAACCTTTATCATTTTGAACCTTTTTACAGAACTTTATTAATTCAGTTAATGCATCACTTTTATGAGCTAAGTACAAAACCCATGTAAACCGAGAGAAATCATCGACTATTACAAAACCATAGCGCTTACCTCCTAAACTAGCAGTTCTTGTTGGGCCAAACAAATCCAAATGCAATAGTTACGAAGGCCGAGAGGTAGAAACAATGTTCTTGGGTTTAAATGAAGTTCGAGTTTGCTTACCCTTGGCACAAGCATCACAAACTCCATTTGAGTCAAAATTCATTTTAGGCAAACCAACCACAAGCTCACGTCTAGACAATTTGAAAATGATTCCAAAGCTAGCATGGCCTAACCTTCGGTGCCAAAGCCATGGGTTGGAGTTATTTGTTACAAAGCAAATCTCCTTCTCATTCAAATCATCCAAATTAACGGTATAAACATTTCCATTTCGATTTCCTACAAACTTGATTTCATTTAAAATTATCGTTTAACATGCAATGAGATTCATAAAAAATAACTATAAAACCTTTATCACACAATTGGCTAATACTAAGCAAGTTATGTTTTAATCCATCTACAAATAACACATACTCAATGCTAGTAGAGGGAGTTTTACCATGTTACCAATGCCTATTACCTTTCCTTTGCTATTGTCTCCAAACGTCACACTTCCACCGCTTTTCTTTTCAATACTAGAAAATTGTGATTTGTCTCCCGTCATGTGCCGAGAGCAACCACTATCCAAATACCATTCTTTATTCATCGAACCACTGTGGTCCTCCAAAAACAGAGAATTTACACTTGATTTCTTGGTACCCAAATTTGCTTGGTCCATACATGTTAGTCCAGATTTTGGTTGTTTCCTTTGGCACCCACATTGTTTTGATCTTGTGGATGTTCTTTCGGAACCAACAACTCTGAATTTTATGCCCCTTCTTGCCACAATAGTTGCATGTAGCAAAAGGAGTACTAGATAACTTAGCCCCAACAAAAGATGTTGCAGATTTATGCTTTGATTTGTGAGGAATAAATCCAATTCCTTCTTTTCTAAACACGCCTTTTGCGCTACCAAGAATAGCATCTAAGTTATCACGACCACGCACAAATGTAGACAAGGCACCTTTTAATCTATCTACTTCTTTTTGAAGGTTAGAACAATCATTTTTTAAGCTAGGAATTTGTTCTTCCAATGTTTCAACCTTTTCCTTAAGCAATGTATTCTCGTTTACTACTGTATCAACGTTTTCACATTCATGTAAACGAAATGCGTTCAATTCTTGAGTCATTAAATCAATATTCTTCTTTAAACTTTTATTTTCAAGTTTGCATTCAACGAACTTTTCGTATAATTCATTAAATGCTTCATGAAGTTCTTCTAATGTAAAGGTTTCAGAAATTACCTTCTCCTGGTCAGATTTGGCCATGAGACATAGGTTGGCGATTTCCTCTTCACTTTCTTCTTCTGTGGAGGTATCTTCATCACTCCAAGCAGCAAGAGCCTTCTTCTTTGATGTCTTACCGTTTCCCTTGGTGTATGCCTTCTTCTTCTTGAGCTCGGGACATTCAGGCCGGATATGTCCCGGCTTTCTGCACTCAAAGCATGTAACTTCCTCATTCTTGGAAGTTTCCCCTTTAGCTTGATTCTTCTTCTGAAATCTTCTGTTCCTTGGTTGGAAGTTGGATCGACGTTTGTTTAGAAACTTCTTGAATTGCCTTGTCATTAAGGCAATTTCTTCATCATCGATCTCTTCATTGCTATCCTCACTGACACACTTATTTAACACATTAGTAGCTTTGAGGGCAAGACTCGTTTCTTCTTAGAGTCATCTATGTCCCTCGATATATTGATCTCATAGGTCATTAGAGATCCTATGAGAGCATCCAAAGAGATTTCTGAGAGGTCTTTTGCCTCTTCAATTGTCGTTACCTTGGGATTCCAAGACATATACAAGGATCTTAAATTTTCCTATTGAGTTCAGGGATGGAGTATTCTTTACCAAGGGCTTTAAGCCCATTCGTGATGTCCGTGAACCGCTTGAACATCTCCGTTATGGTCTCGTTTTCTTCCATCTTGAACAGCTCATATTTGTGAACTAGAAGATTTATCTTCGTTTCTTTAACTTGAGAAGTTCCTTCATATGTCACTTGAAGCTTGTCCCATATTTCTTTAGCACTGCTGCACATAGAAACACGGTTAAATTCATTAGCATCTAGAGCACAGAATAAGGCATTAATTGCCTTGGCATTCATAGATAACTTTTTAAAGATTTCAGGAGTCCAATCTTTTTTAGGTTCCACGGGAACATACAGACCCTTTTCCACAATATTCCATAGCTCATAATCCATAGCTTTCAGAAAGATAGTCATCCTAGCTTTCCAATAACTATAGTTATTGCCATTGAACATAGGTGGCCTATTCGTAGAGTTGCCTTCGGTGAAAGCACTCTGCTCTCCAAATCCAGCCATAGTCAATCCACACTAGAGGTTGTGAAACCCTTTAAACTAGTGTTCAAACTCTGATACCAAATGAAAGGATCTAGACTATGACTAGCCCTAGAGGGGGGGAATAGGGCTTTAAAATTTTATCTTGAATGAACAACGGAAACTAATGCAGAATGATAACGAATGCAAGGCAACGAGAACTGAGAGGGAAGAAGGATGCAAGCACGAAGAGACACGGATTTATCCTGGTTCGGTAAGACCCCCGTTGGTCTACCTACGTCCAGTCCTCACCAACACGGTGAGATTTCCCTCACTAAGAGATGATCACACCCGCTGGTTGAAATGGTGCCCAGCTCACCAACAAATCGCTAGTTAGAACAGTGCCTAGCTCACCAATAAACAGCTAGTTGATGCGGTGCCTAGCTCACCCAACAAGTAAAGAACTGAAAGAGATAAAGATAAACAAGCAAACACAATGACAAGCTCGAGAGGATGATCTTCAGATGTTGATGAAGCTCTGATGAAGTAAAGATCTCCTCAAAAAGAAGCCTTCTACAAGGATGCAGCAGATGGAGCTTTAGAAGGCAAAAAGCTTGGAGAAGAAGCTCTGGATGAAACTCTTGAAGGAGGCACACTTCTCCACGAAATTCCTTGCCTAGGGTTTCCCCCAGGTTTCCTTTATATATCCCGTCCACAAAAGTAGCCGTTTGAGAGATGTGGAAAGTGGTCTTGGTCAAAAATTGTTCAAAAAGCACTTTTCAGAAGGTTCTGCATGTCAGGGTCGACTCTCACTTTTGTTGGGGTCGACTCCCATTTGACCAGGGTCGACTCCTTCACAGCTTGGAGGTCGACTCCCTTTGGAGAAAATAGCTTCTGTTGACTGAGGTCGACTCCCTTGAAGAGCTGGGGTCGACTCTGAAAAACTGAACACAGTCGGGGTCGACTCCAGTTGAAGGCCGGGGTCGACTCTGGTTAAGTTGCAGGACAGGCCATTTGAAAGGGGGTCGACTCCCTTAGAGACTCGGGGTCGACTCCAAAAAACTGAGTACAGAGAGGGTCGACTCCTTTGAAGTTTGGAGGTCGACTCCAGTTGACAGGAAATATTTGGGCTTCTTTGAAGTCCTTTGCTTTAATGTGATGTCCTGTTTTCTGCACTTTCTTTGCAAACATGTTAGCGACACTATGAGTGTTTTGTGATCATCAAAATTCAAAGAGATCCAACACTTGGGTATATTATGGGTACGTGGTGATCAAATAGTTCATACTGGCGCTGGGATTGCTACAGAGAGAAGCAAAAACAGCACCTCTATATATATATGCATGCGACAAGGAGTGCAGGTTAATTTGCTAGGTAACTATACGTACATCTGTTGAACATAAAAAGAAAAAAAAAAATACTAACACTATGATCTGGGCACAAACTCCCGAGGCAACGAGGCACATATGTGCGAACTAATAAGGCCTCAATGATGGATCTCAGGTCAGCAAAAAAATTTGAAAACCACATGAGCACATATATATGTTCATTGTTAACATATATACAAGATTTTTTATTCGAAATTGGATTAATATATGATTTCAGGATAATGTCCATTATCCTTTTAAAAAGGAAAGAAATGATAAAATCGTGATTAAGTAGTGACATATTTTTAAACTGTGAATCAATATTTCGAAGTTTCTTTTTAATTATAAAATTCTTGATCAACAGTGTGTACAAAAGATTGAGATGTAGCCGGATTCGTTCTAAATACTCACACGACTTCATATATACTACATGATAATTATAAGGAGGAGAGAAATAAATGAAATATACGTGAGATAGAAAAGGAAGAAGGATTACCCACGAGATACAAATTCTCATATCTCTGTTCTTTCAAGGCGCCCGCGTCGCGCTCGGCGAGTAGCTTGTTTAGAAGCTCTCGCTCGCTCGCTGGCGGCTCTGTGCGCCCGGCCGGCCCGCCTTGGTTTGGAGCAATGGGTAACTTTGTTGGCTTGAACAATTTTGAGCGGTTAAAGTCTGCTCCTTTGTCTGCTCTATTTTATGGCTGCATGACGAAGCGGCCAGCTGTGGTTTTGCAAGCGTTTGAATTTGTATTGTCCGAAAATTCATAATTAATATATTTGTTACATTATTTGAACTTTTTAAATATCATTTTCATATTACTAAACACAAAATCTAGCATAGATTAGTTGTTCTCTTGACCAGTACTGGGCCTTGTCACCCAACCATTAAGACGACCGATTCACAACGTGATCCAAACACGGCACCTTATTAAAATTTCTTCCTCACAGTCACATATGTACTTATAGCTTCACTACCTGCGGCGCAACTGATCATCATATTTAATTTCCAGGGAAAGCCGCACCAAGAACAGACAATAAAAGCTGCAGGAACCCTTCCGGATGCGAAATATGTGACGGGTTTCGCCTAAATTTACAATGAACTTATATAGACAGGTAAACAAACACGCATCCAGGTAGTAACAAAAGAATCACTGCAACACCAGAACTTCACCTTCACAACCCAGTTCTTTTGTCATACCTGATCCCAATTATTTCACAGAACTGTTGGCGACTCGAACTTACGGGAAAAAGCTGAAACAAACATCAACAAAATGATTTGGTGACATCATTTTATAATATATATATTATATATATATATATATATTCGTATAACATAAATTTTAAAATATTATATATTTTTTAAAATTTATGTTATATAAAAAATGTTAAACATATTTGACGTATCACCAAATTATTTTCCAACATCAAATACTTGTATGGATCCATCCCCTGAACTAACAGTGGCCGTGCCGGGAGGGGAGGAACGGAATAACCCTCATCGCGTGTGGTTGGACGCGGGAAAGCATGCGCACAGATGACGCAACCGTGCGCTGTGGAGGCCAATCACAAGGCAGTCGAGATGGTGTCGCTACGGGAGAAGCAGGGCTAGGGCAAGGCTCCGGCCGCGCAGAAGAAGAAGAAGATGCCCGCAGCCTTGAAGTGCTCGTGGAAGCGCACAACCTTCGTCATCGTCTTAAACAGCACGCCCACCAAGCAAGAGACGACGGCCAGGTGAATGAAGAGTAAGGCCAGGAAGTTAGGCTTCGCGGCAGCCGCCTGTGGGCCAACCTTACTGCTGATCAGGGAGATTAATGCCCCCGCTGAAACAGCGCAGACGCTCTCCAGCTTCAGAGATGCTTCGCGAGCTCTTGCACCCGCATGGCTGAAGCGGAAACCCCCAGTTAGGGTTTTACAGAAAACTGACGAATGGAAGAACGGGAAACCGCGCGGGGCGCCGAACAAACGTGCTATGCCCAACTGCGATAGCAGGTTCAGCAGGTCGCCCCCCATATTAACCCATAAGGCTAGATCTTGCTGAGTGAGCGCGACAGTAATGGAGCCTGGTACATGAAGGAGCAACGCGGTGTCCCAAGGCCTGCTGACCACCTCGGCCAAGCCACCAGCGGCGCCGCCGCGTGGGAGAACGGAGGAGGAGACCTCGACGAGCCCGGACGCCAGATTGAGGGAGGCGACGGCGTGGGGGACGCCAAGGCGTAGGGCGGTCGCTTGAGCAGCAGCGATATCGTCTCCTTCTCCCGGCCCAGTGAGGAGGAGCTTGGCCTCGTAGTAACTGAGGCAGTGTTCCAAATCCTCCCGCGGGTAGTCGGCCATGTGCAGCGGGAGGGCTCTTGCGCGGCACCGCATCACAGCCAGCATCACGGCGCAAGACTGTTAAGAGACGCAGATGCACGGTGGCTCGGAGTTTAAAAGGCATAAAATCTTAGAGGCGCTGGCCTGTCAGGCGGGACGATGGATAGATACCTCGACGCTGTCGGGGAAGGAGAGGGCCACCGTATCCCCACTCTGGATGCCGGAGTTGAGGAGGCTGGATGCAGCGCCGTCGACCAGGTGGAGGAAGCTGGTGGAGAGCTCCTCCCATTCCGAAGTCCGGGGGGCCAGCCGGCGCCGGCCTGACGCAGTGCGGTGAAGCATGGCGGAGATGTACTAGGGAAGGCAGGATCCATCTTCTTCTTCCTCCTCTTCGTCGTTCTGCGCTTTGCCTGGTTAACACACAATTTTGCATTTATAGTTGGTGGTGGTTAGAGATTCCCATCCTTTCCACTTTCCGGAAGTTTCTTTTTCCACTTTCCGAGTCTACTTTGACTTGGGCTTACTTGACGCAACCCGGCAGTGTGAGCACATTGATGATGACGTAAAACGTATCTGACGGGAAAGAAACTACATATAAAGGGAGAACTTGGAATGTGATGGTCCTCATATCATCAGCACGTACTGTTTTATTATTATCAGTTTGATCTCGGTTTAACGGCGATCTCAGCTTAAGTGACTCCACTGAATTTTCAAAATTTTAGTAAGAGTTTAAATTTTTTATTAAGTTAACTTTGGTTGAGAGTTTTTTTAAGGGAGTGACCCAACTAGACTACTGATAAAATCTATAGGTGCACCTTAATTTTTAAAATGACCGCCACTGAATCTAATTTCTAGGTCCGTCATTGACTCAGGTATATGTTAATGCTCGGAGTTCCCTCTCCCCTCAGGATCTCAGTGATGGATTTCAAAATCCACGATAACTCCAACTCCAGCTCGGATAATTATCTAGAAGACTCTCGCTAACTCCTATCAACAGTCTCATTCAGGGTCTAAGGTGGCGTTTGATAACACTTAATTAAAATATCTAAAGTCTAATTTGCTATCTATTGTCTAAATCTGTAATTAATAAGTACTTAAAATATATTAGACTTCTATTAAGAGTTGTTTGATAACCAACTTAATTTTGATATGAATTAATATATTATTTCACATAAATATCTTTAAGAATATGTTTAAATTTATTTTTTATTTCTCATAATTTTATATATATCTCTCTCAACTATCTTATAATTACATATAAGTCTCTAATTTTTATATATTATATAAACACCCCTACATACTTAAATATATCTTATAATTACATATAAATCTCAATATAGCGATGGTGGTCGCCGGCCTGGTGAGGCTGCTGCAGTGAGCAGGGCTCTTGGGGATCCACATGGTTCTTCTAATTTACTTCCTGTTCAGATAATTTCACATGAACATGGCAAAATAACTTGGTTTGCAGATAAAGAACCTGTCTCACAACTGCAAAACAAATCATGCCCCTGATCATGTATGCTCTAGCAATTTGTATCATTAAAATGTGTTTGCTAGCAATGTTTAATGATGCGTATGTTCTACATTGATGTGGATGTGGAACAGTTCCTAAAATCAAGGTGTTGTTTCTATTCATTAGTTTCTTTGAGATGTTACTCTTGGATCTCTTCCCAAGACCACATGACGGAGAAGGATTCCTAATCCAAAGTATTTATTTCATTATAAAAAATATATCCACCGGCAAAATTACTCTGCTGGTCGACCTGATACAGAGACAAAGATGCAAGCGAAGCGATGGGATTGGATACTCCAGGAGTCCTTACCATACACGACGGATTCTGGGCACTGTGTTTGTTAGCGTACGAACAAATGCAGCTCATACTGGCTCTTCCTCATAGCGTTCAAAAGAATGAAACATAAAAGGGATTTGTCCCAGGGAGCAATGGAGGAGATGGAGGCAAGGTACGCATTGTCGGAGTGGAGGGCAGCGGACTGGTAGGAATGGTCGGAGATGGGGGGGCTCGCGGGGAATCTCCAACACGGCTCCGGCTCCGGCGGCCGAATCTCCACCGACGCCTCCTTCGCCTGCAGCAAAACTGGACTGGATCTGGTGTAGACGCCGCGGCGCCCGGCGAGGATCTGGTGCCGATCGAACATCTGGAGGAACCCGGCCATGCACCCACCCATCTGCCGCTCCATCTGCGCCTCTAGGCTCCGATCATCGCCGCCTCCCGACAGCATCACCCCCGGCTTCATGGCCGCTCCCCGCGAGTTCACAGACCTCTCTCTCTCTCCTGCTCTTTCTTCCACTTTCTCACTCCAGATTTGCGATGGGAGGTCTCGATCTGAACAATATAAAGTGCCCTACCCTTCACTTTTTTTTAAGAGGTAGTTTAAGATAACAGATATATTTTCAGATATTTATTAAGAGATTTTATCAAACAGTCTACAAATATAATGTCTGATCATTTTAGACAATAGACATGTATTAAGAGTTATCAAACAAGACCTAAATGACCCAAGACTTCTTAAAATCTATCCAAAATAAGGAGTACTAGTAAAACTCCTACTCTCGGCCTATAAAAGCAAACCTATATGCATAGATAAAGGGACAAGGTTTTCAAATCTTCCACGGAAATCTCGATCAAACCTGCTCACACATCTTCCCTCTCTCTTTGAATACACTCGTTCCCCTTGTTCCTTCATCAAATTGACATCTAATTTAAACATCAGAGGGTCGATCTCAGGAACCCCTTCCCAAGCTTGGTTTCTTGCAGTTTAGATCAGCGTCGACATGATGTCAGTAGCTTCCATTCCCCTCGTCATCAACAAGACATGAGCCCCTCATCTCACCTTCACAGGTTCTATGCCAGTTTCATCATTAGCGTCATCTGTGGGAATCAAAGTACTTGTCATGGCTCTGACTAGAAGCAAGGGGATTACTCACCATGATGACATCGAAAATCAGGATGTCGAGGTACGTAGCTGCTAGGGGCAAAAACAACCACCCAGCATTCTCCCCCTAACAATTCCACCACTTTACGTGCCACATTGTTGAGCTCGAAGAAGTTGTCAAGGGATTGGCCTCCTTGCCCGAATTGGTGGGTGTGACGGAACTCGTCGTCCAAACCCGTTAACCCAATAACGAGCTTGACCCGACTCTGTCTCCCGCGAATCAGCCGAAGCCTCGCAAGGGATATCAACACACACATGTCCGTGGAAATAAAAAAGAACACGTTGAACATATATGAGATTCCATATCTTACACAAGTTCACATGAATGTACATATCCAGTTCTGAACCAAAGTCAAAGTACATAGTACAATTGCCTGGGACAAACCCCCAAGGCACAACAGAAAAGAAATTACTCTGCTGGTGGTGTAGGCCCGACTCCGCTATGGTGCGGTCCTGAACTAGAAGAGGGACGAGAACCCTCATGCTCTCTCCTTCACCTGGAAGAAGAAGGGGTGAGTCTCACAAGTCACTGGCTCAGTAGGGCAACTCCTCAAAAGCCAGAGAACGATAACCAAGCGATAATATAAACAAGGCATATATTCAATTAAAAGATAACACTACCTACGCATGGTACTACAGCTGTGAATAAATAAACGGCAACACACGTACACGTGTACAAGCTAAAGAAGGGCACGCCGCACACGAGTCACGAGTACTGGTTCGCGACACCAGTCACTGATCCAGACAAAACACACAAGACTACCTCTCAGCCTCGCAGCCACGAACGGAAGGTCCAGCTGCCGCTCCACCTCAACTAGGTCAAGAACTGTGGAGACCAACCAACACCACTCCTGCAGACCACACAGCTGCAGGCCCAACTTGGCACCTTTAGGACTCCAGCCTGAGCTCCCTAAAGTGAGGCACTAGAAAACCAGACTAGCTGGGGACCAATACATCTACTGGTGTCTGTCCCCCAACCACGAGCGTGCTATAAGCGACCGCACACCCACAAACACGAGAACCTGCCCATTGTCGTCTTTCCCTCAACCGGACATACACTCAAACTCAGGAGTGAAGGTGTCCAGGAAGACGACACAAACCTTGACAGTACACACCGTATCGGGACAAATCCCGAGCACCCTGTGCTTGGCTCACAATGAACCTGGGGTATCCGACTTGAGAGGTAACTAGCGGTTACAGCACCACCAATGCAAGAGGAGGTAGTATCGGCACCGCTAGTACCATCGTTGAAGTTGAGGTACCACCTATAGTACCTTTACCTTCAGTTGCACCAGTGCGGTCAGCTAGCGTGGAGGAGTCTACGGTACTAGTGGAGAGATTTCTACAGTTGCAGCCACCTACTTACTCGGGAGGTCTGAATCCGGATACGGCGGAGCATTTTGCATGAAATAAAAAGTTTTTGTTACAATGAGGTGTCCACATGCCGATAGAGTGATCATGGCTACTTACCAGTTGCGGGGATTTGCACAAGATTGGTGGAGGCTCAAAATGCAGACGGTGTTTGCAGGTTGGGCGAAGGATACAATTACTTGGCCAGAATTCCTAGAAGCATTTAACAATACATTCTTTCCGGTGCAAAATTCAGCAAGCCAGGAGAGAGCAATTCAGGACATTACAGCAAAGGAATTTGTCGATATTGGAGTATCAATGAGATTCATGGCCCTGAGTAGGTATGCACCTTATGTGGTAACTAACAATGCTATGATGGTGGAGTATTTATTCGAGGGTTGAGGCCCGAGTTGCAAGATGTAGTGACTCCTCTTATGTGTGGAACGGTGGAGGAGGCAGCCCAGAGAGTAGCAATTCTTGAGAGAACTGTGCAAGCCAAGCAGTCTAGCGGATCAGGATCAGGTAGTTTCTGACTCCCACAACAATCTTCGGGCGTTAGCAAAGGCAAGGCACCTTCAGAAGGAGCGTCTACATCAAGTTGGGCAAGTGGGGAAACAAGTTAAAGAAGATATTTAGAGGCCGAGGAGGTGGTAGGCAGCAGGGTTTTCAGTAGGGCCGAGGTTATAGGCCAAAGACGGAGGAATCACAGCAAGCACAGCAAGGCAGCCTGCAGAATTTAGATGCTATAATTGTGATCAGCCGGGGCATTTGGCAAGGAATTGTCCATATCCTAGAAGAGGCAGCTATGGTAGAGGGGCACCACAGCAGCAGCAGCCACCAACTGAGCGAGGTAGAGGTACGCCTTACCAGAGGGGACGAGGATGAGTGATGGCAATCACAAGGGCTCAAGCGGAGGCGTCAAATTTGATTGAAGGTAAATACCACTTCTTGAATTTCTGCTAGAACGTTAATTGATCCAGGTGCATCACATTCCTTCATTTCTGAGGACTTCATTGATAGTATGGTACATCCCTTTGAGGAGAGGCAGTGTGAGCTTGTGGTGGAGGTCCCTTCTGGTGATTTCATGCTTACTACTTGTTACTTGGATGAGGTTCCCATAATGATACAAGGCAATCAATTGCCATCCAGATTATATGCATTACAGTTAAAGGAATATGATGTGATATTGGGCATGGATTGGCTAGAGGCATATGGAGCAGCGGTTGATTGCAGAAAGAAGAGGGTAAGGTTCAGTCATCCGGAAGAATATGTTTGAATTCCAAGTATGTCATTCTATACCCTAAGTTTATCATTTCTGCTCTTAAGGCTAGGGAATTGATCAATGGAGGGTGTGTAGCCTATTTGGCATCAGTTAGTTGGTTGAGGCAGATAAGACAGTAGAGATGGTACCAGTTCTCCCTAAAGTAAGGCACTGAAAAAATCGGACTAGTTGGGGACCAGTACGTCTCTGGTGTCCGTCCCCACCACGAGCGTACTACAAGCGACCGCACACCCACAAACATAAGTCGCTGCCCATTGTCGTCTTTCCCTCACCGAACGTACAACTCAAACTCAGGAGTGAGGGTGTCCAGGAAGACGACACAAACCTGACGGTACACACCGTATCGGGACAATCCGAGCACCCTGTGCTTGGCTCACAATGAACAGGGGTATCCGACTTGAGAGGTAACCACGGAAGGCGTTAAACAACCAGTTCTCGTGACTCGTGTGCGGCGTGCCCTTCTTAGCTTGTACACATGTACGGGGTTTTTATTGTTAATTTATTTATAGTTGTAGTATCATGTGTAGGTTGAGTTACTTTTATTACTTAAACCATGATTAATATATATTGTTGTACTTTGTTCTCTCGACTTTTGGGAGTTGTCCTACTGAGCCAGTGACTTGTGAGGCTTCACCCCTTCTTCTTCCAGGTGAAGGAGAGTAGGAGGGTTCTCGTCCCTCTTCTAGTTCAGGACCGCACCATAGCAGAGTCGGACCTACGCCACAAGTAGAGTAATTTTCTACTTGTTGTGCGGGGTTTTGTCCTAGGCTTTTGTACTCTGTACTTTGACTTTAGTTCCGAACTGATATGTACATTTCATATGGATATGTATAAGATATGGAAACTTATATATGTACAGTGTGTTCTTTATATTTTCACAGACATGTGTGTGTTGATATCCCTTGCGAGGCTTCGCTTGTTCGCGGGAGGAGGCAGAGTCGTGTCGGGCACGTATTGGGTTAACAGGCCTGAACGGCGAGGATCGTCACACTTAGCCACCAGAAATACTTCTTCAAGTCTTGATACATCTTTGTGCTTCTCGGTGAATAGTATACCTGGATCGGTGTGCTTCTTCCAACACTTTCTGCTTCACTCCTACTTCACTTGGGACATAAACTTGTTCCAGAATATGACCACACATCATCATCAATGGAACATCTTCCTTCTTCACAATTTCAGTCAGTTTTCATCTATTTCTGAGCTTCTATTATTTGCCAATACAAGGATGGTTCCACTGTACTGTTGCTAACACTGCTCGTCATTGACTACTTGGAACAAATAAGGAATTCTCTGCTACATCTTCATATAGTTTCATCTCTTATCATCAGTGACTCATCACTGCTTTTCTGCTCAAAGCATCTGCAACGACATTGGCCTAGCCTGGATTATATGCTAAGCTGAAATCATAGTCCTTTAGATATTCCATCCATCTGCGCTGCCTCAAATCAAATCCTTCTATGAGAATATATACTTTAAGCTCTTGTGATCTGTGAAAATTTCAAAATCTCTCACCGTACAAGTAGTCCTCCTAGCTCAATGCAAATACCACTGCTGCCAGCTCTAAATCATGTGTTGGATAATTCTCTTCATGCCGCTTAATTGCCTAGATGCATAAGCCACCACTTTCCCATGATGCATTAGTACTGCTCCAAGTCCTCTCCTAGAAGCATCCGTGTACAACACAAAACCACCTCGGCCTCATGGTATTTCTAGTATAGGTGCTGAAGTAAGTCGCTTCTTCAATTCCATAAAATTGTGCCTGCAATCGGATGACCATACAAAAGGCACTCCCTTCCTAGTAAGTCTGTCATATGTGCTGCAATCTTTGAGAAACCTTGTATAAACCGCCTGTAATAACCTGCCAACCAAGAAACTCCTGATCTCTGACATGACTTGGCTTCTCCCACTTTCAAATTGCTTCTACTTAGCTGGGTCTACTGCAACACCTTCCCCTGAAATCACATGCCCCAAGAAATGAATTCCTTTAGCCAGAACTCACACTTATGAATTTAGCATATAACTGATGATCCCTCAATGTCTGCAAGGTGATTATCAAGTGAGCTGCATGTTCCTCCTCTGAAGCTGAGTACACTAATATATCATCTATGAATACCACAATAAATCGGTCCAAGTACAGGTGAAATATCTATTCATCAGTTCATAAATGTGCAGGTGCATTGGTTAGCCCAAATGGTATAACCACAAACTCATAGTGCCCATACCTTATTCTGAATGTTGTTTTATCAATGTCTTCTTCCCGATTCTCAATGGTGATAACCCGATCCAAATCAATCTGGAGAATACATTTACTGATTGCAATTGATCAAACAAATCATCAATCCGGAGAAGTGGATACATGTTCTAATAGTGACTTGATTCAACTAATGGTAATCAATGCACATTCTAAGGCTGCCATCTTTCTTTCTAACAAACAAATTGGTGCTCCCTATGGTGAAGACTTGGCCGAAGGAAACTTTTTCTAGCAATTCTTGCAATTGTTTCTTAAACTCTTTAACTCTGCAGGTGCCATCTTGTAGGGCGCCTTGAAATTGGCATACTGCCCGGCTATAATCACACTGTAAAGTCTAACTCTCTATGTGGAGCCAACCCTGGTAATTCTTCTGGGAATACATCCACAAACTCTTTAACCACTGGTACCATCTCTACTGTCTTACCTAAACTTAATCAAACTGAGTGATGCTAATATGCTACACACCCTGCATTAATCAACTTCCTAGCTTAAGTGTAGAAATAATGAACTGAATTGTAGAATGGCATACCTTGGAATTCAAACATAATCCCTTCGGGATGACTGAATCTTACTCTCTTCTTCTACAATCAACCACTGCCCCATATGCCTCTAACTAATCCATGCCCAAAAATAACATCATATTCCTTTAACTGTAATGCATATAAACTTGCTGGCAATGATTTCCTTGTATCATATAGGAACCTCATTTAAGTAATAGGAAGTAAGCATAAAAATCACCTGAAGGAACCTCTACCACAAGCTCACACTGCCTCTCCTCAAAAGGGTGAACCATATTATCCATGAAATCTTCATAAATGAAAGAATGCGATGCACCCGGATCCATTAATGTTCTAGCAGAAAATTCAAGGAGAGGTATTATACCTCAATCAGATTTGATGCCTCCACTGAGCTCGTGTGATTGCCATAACTCATCCTCATCCCTTTGGTAAGGCGGACCTCTACCTCGCTCGACTGGTAGCTGCTGGATGGATGGCTGCTATTGTTGCTGCTGCTGTGGTGCCCCTCTACCATAACTGCCTCTTCTAGATATGGAAAATTCCGAGCCAAGTGCCCCAGTTGATCACAATTGTAGCATCTATACTCTGGAGGACGTGGGGCTACCTGGCTATGCTTTGCTATGATTCTTCCATTTCCGGCCTAAAACCTTGGCCCTGCTGCCGGCCACCTCCTTGGCCCTAAATATCTTCTTAACTTGGAACCCCACTTGCCAAACCTGATGTAGATGCTCCTCCTGAAGGTGCCCTGCTCTTGCTAATACTTGGAGTTTGCTGTGAAGTCGAAAGCTGTCGGTTCCACTTGAATGCCTAGACTGCACAGTCCTCTCAAGATTACTACTCTCTGGGTTGCCTTCTCCACTGTCCCGCACATAAGAGGGATCACTGCATCTTGCAACTCTGGCCTCAACCCCGGATGAAAATTCCACCATCATAGCATTATAGTGACCACATAAGGTACCTACATGCTCAAAGCCATGAACCTCATTGATACCCAGCACTGACAAAATCTCTTGTTGTAATGTTCTAAATTGCTCCCTCGTAGCTTGCTAAATTGCATCGGGAAGAACGTATTGTTGAGCACTTCAAAAAATTCTGGCCAAGTGATTGTATCCTCCGCCTGACCTGCAAACACGGTCTGCATCTTTAGCCTCACCATTCTTGTGCAAATCCTCGCAACTGGTAAGTACCCAATATCACCTATCAGCAGTGTGGACATCTCATGGTAACAAAAACTCTTTCGATTTCATGCACCCAATGTTCTGCCATATCCGGATTCAGACCTCCCGAGTACGTAGGTGGCTGCAACCGTAGGAACCTCTCCACTAGTACTGTAGACTCCTCCACGCTAGCTAGTCGCTCTGGCACAACTAGGGGTAAAGTTACAACATGTGGTACCTCTGCTCCAGGTGGTGGTACTAGTGTTACCGATTGCCTCCTCCTCAACTGGTGGTGCTGCAGTTGCTGGCTGAACGGTGGCTGATGATCTAACCGTGTCTGAATCTCGTAATACTCTCCCATAACCTTCTATCAACTGATGTGTGGACTCCTCAGGCTCATCTCCACCACCTCTCCAATCTCTTCTATAGCCATTTGGATCCTGCACATACATCATTCCAACCACATAGCACACAAACATATCATTACAAAAATAGGGCCAACTACCAGGAGTAACTATAGTAAAGACCAGACTATGTACATTTCTTGTTTCTTCATATTTACACGAAACTTGCTCAGATACCAACAGTGACGGTCCTCGTCGTCCAAACCCGTTAATCCAATAACGAGCTTGACCCGACTCCATCTCCCGCGAACCATCCGAAGCCTCGCAAGGAATATCAACACACACATGTCCGTGGAAATAAAAAAGAACACACTTAACATATATGAGGATTCCATATCTTAAACAAGTTCACATGAAATGTACATATCCAGTTCTAAACCAAAGTCAGAGTACATAGTACAACTGCTTGGGACAAACCCCTAAAGTACAACAGAAATGAAATTACTCTGCTAGTGATGTAGGCCCGACTCCGCTACGGTGCGGTTTTGAACTAGAAGAGGGACGAGAACCCTCCTGCTCTCCTTCACCTGGATGAAGAAGGGGTGAGCCTCACAAGTCACTGGCTCAGTAGGAAAACTCCTCAAAAGCCGACAGAACGATAGCCAAGTGATAATATAAACAAGGCATATATTCAATTAAAACGTAAAAACTACTGCGATGGTACTACAACTGTGAATAAATAAACGACAACACACGTACACGTGTACAAGCTAAAGAAGGGCACGCCGCACACGAGTCACGAGTACTGGTTCGTGACACCAGTTACTGACCCGGACAAAACACAGAAGACTACCTCTCAGCCTCGCAGCCACGGACGGAAGGTCCAGCTACTGCTCCACCTCAACAAGGTCAAAAACTATGGAGACCAACCAACACCACTCTTGCAGCAACCACACAGCGCAGGCCCAAGCTTGGCACCTTTACGGACTCTGGCCTGAGCTCCCTAAAGTGAGGCATTGGAAGACCGAACTAGCTGGGACCAGTACGTCTATTGGTGTCCGTCCTCCAACCACGAGCCGCTATAAGTGATCGCACACCCACAAACACAAGTCGCGCCCCATTGCCGTCTTTCCTCACCCAGACGTACAACTCAAACTCAGGAGTGAAGGTGCTAGGAAGACGACACAAACCTTGACGGTAAACACCGTACGGGACAAACCCCGAGCACCCTGTGCTTGGCTTACAATGAACCTGGGGTATCTCACTTGAGAGGTAACCACGGAAGGCGTTAAACAAACCAACTTGGTATGCACACAAATCCAAGCAAAGCTCAATGTTTCCAACCACGATATGAGCCAACCACCCTTACATGCTCTACATTACTTAACCAACACAATGTAGATAGGAAACAGACAGGACTGGGCGCATAACCTAATAGCTCGGGTGGCCACAATCTAAAACGCGACCAACACAGTGGACGCCATTCAAAGCATGAATCGCGACGGACTAACCGTTGCCTTAACACCCGAATCGCGAACGGAAGGTCAATGTACAAAACGCGACGTTGGTCTTGTCGCCTTCAGACTGAAGAAACCTACCTGTTCTCTCATTCTGGAAATCACACCAAACAGTTATACATAATGGAAAGCATGAAATAACCATCCACAGATATCCTAAGCATGCGTGCCAAATTAAGCAATACTACAATTAAAAACACCTCTAACCTAATCCACACAAACCACACAACCAAAACCAAGGAGAAAGTTCCCCTACCCATAGAGAAGAAACACAAAACCAATGTTGCCAAGGTGTTCCCCGCGCTCTGAAGCACCTCCTCGCACCGAAACCATTGCCTAACGGACAACAAACAACTCAAAATCACTAGCAAAACCCCAGCAAGCCTCCCCTTCAGCTGAACAGTTGCAACTGCACTATTCGGCCAAGGGCAGAAGCCCCAAACACACAAAGGCTAAAATCGCGACGTATAGGGTCGTCGTGTTCAAAACGCAATGTACCCCACCATCGCAATTAAGCCCCTGACGCCCTTGGCATTCAACACGCGGCGTGAATGTAGACGTGCACAGAAGGCGGCAATTGAATCACGACATAGAAGGTGGTCGCATTCCACTAAAAATTGCGACGTCTATGTTGGTCGTGTTCTTATGGGCGCACCAGAGGTCTGTTAGGATGGAATTTTCCAACCCTCCAG